>JBBPBR010000435.1:0-59131 GCA_037974775.1 Cicer pinnatifidum
CCCTAGGCTTATTCTTGTCCAATTAGGGTTTTTAACCAATCTTATGCATCCAATAAGTTCATTTGTGTCATTGGATGAATAGATAGGTCATTTTCGTCCTCCCTAGGCTTATTCTTGTCAAATTAGGGTTTCTAACCAATCTTGTGCATCCAATAGGTGTGTTTGTGTCATTGGATGAACATTTAGGTCATTTTCGTCCTCCCTAGGCTTATTCTTGTCCAATTAGGGTTTCTAACCAATCTTGTGCATCCAATAGGTGTGTTTGTGTCATTGGATGAACATTTAGGTCATTTTCGTCCTCCCAAGGCTTATTCTTGTCCTATTAGGGTTTCTAACCAATCTTGTGCATCCAATAGGTGTGTTTAGTCATTTGATGAACATTTAGGTTATTTTCATCCTCCCTAGGCTTATTCTTGTCCAATTAGGGTTTTTAACCAATCTTGTGCATCCAATAAGTTCATTTGTGTCATTGGATTATCATTTAGGTCATTTTCGTCCTCCCTAGGCTTATTCTTGTCCAATTAGGGTTTCTAACCAATCTTGTGCATCCAATAGGTGTGTTTGTGTCATTGGATGAACATTTAGGTCATTTTCGTCCTCCCTAGGCTTATTCTTGTCCAATTAGGGTTTTTAACCAATCTTGTGAATCCAATAGGTGTGTTTGTGTCATTGGATGAACATTTAGGTCATTTTCGTCCTCCCTAGGCTTATTCTTGTTCAATTAGGGTTTCTAACCAATCTTGTGCATCCAATAGGTGTGTTTGTGTCATTGGATGAACATTTAGGTCATTTTCGTCCTCCCTAGGCTTATTCTTGTCCAATTAGGGTTATTAACCAATCTTGTGCACCCAATAAGTTCATTTGTGTCATTGGATGAACATTTAGGTCATTTTCGTCCTCCCAAGGCTTATTCTTGTACAATTAGGGTTTTTAACCAATCTTGTGCATCCAATAAGTTCATTTGGGTCATTGGATGAACATTTAGGTCATTTTCGTCCTTCCTAGGCTTATTTTTGTCTAATTAGGGTTTTTAAGCAATCTTGTGCATCCAATAAGTTCGTTTGTGTCATTGGATGAACATTTAGGTCATTTTCGTCCTCCCTAGGCTTATTCTTGTTCAATTAGGGTTTCTAACCAATCTTGTGCATCCAATAGGTGTGTTTGTGTCATTGGATGAACATTTAGGTCATTTTCGTCCTCCCTAGTCTTATTCTTGTCCAATTAGGGTTTTAAGCAATCTTGTGCATCCAATAAGTTCATTTGTGTCATTGGATGAACATTTAGGTTATTTTCGTCCTCCCTAGGCTTAGTTTTGTGAAATTAGGGTTTTTAACCAATCTTGTGAATCCAATAGGTGTGTTTGTGTCATTAGATGAACATTTAGGTCATTTTCATCCTCCCTAGGCTTATTCTTGTCCAATTAGGGTTTTTAACCATTCTTGTGCATCCAATAGGTGTGTTTGTGTCATTGGATGAACATTTAGGTTATTTTCGTCCTCCCTAGGCTTATTCTTGTCTAATTAGGGTTTTTAAGCAATCTTGTGCATCCAATAGGTGTGTTTGTGTCATTGGATGAACATTTAGGTCATTTTCGTCCTCCCTAGGCTAATTCTTGTCCAATTAGGGTTTTTAACAAATCTTGTGCATCCAATAAGTTCATTTGTGTCATTGGATGAACATTTAGGTCATTTTCGTCCACCCTAGGCTTATTCTTGTCCAATTAGGGTTTTTAACCAATCTTGTGCATCCAATAAGTTCGTTTGTGTCATTGGATGAACATTTAGGTCATTTTCGTCCTCCCAAGGCTTATTCTTGTCCAATTAGGGTTTTTAAGCAATCTTGTGCATCCAATAAGTTCATTTGTGTCATTGGATGAACATTTAGGTCATTTTCGTCTTCCCTAGGCTTATTCTGGTCCAATTAGGGTTTTTAACCAATCTTGTGCATCCAATAGGTGTGTTTGTGTCATTGGATGAACATTTAGGTCATTTTCGTCCTCCCTAGGCTTATTCTTGTCCAATTAGGGTTTTTAACCAATCTTGTGCATCCAATAAGTTCATTTGTGTCATTGGGTGAACATTTAGGTCATTTTCGTCCTCCCTAGGCTTATTCATGTCCAATTAGGGTTTTTAACCAATCTTGTGAATCCAATAAGTTCAATTGTATCATTGGATGAACATTTAGGTCATTTTCCTCCTCCCTAGGCTTATTCTTGTCCAATTAGGGTTTTTAACCAATCTTGTACATCCAATAAGTTCATTTGTGTCATTGGATGAACATTTAGGTCATTTTCGTCCTCCCTAGGCTTATTCTTGTCCAATTAGGGTTTTTAACCAATCTTGTGCATCCAATAAGTTAATTTGTGTCATTGGATGAACATTTAGGTCATTATCGTCCTCCCTAGTCTTATTCTTGTCCAATTAGGGTTTTTATGCAATCTTGTGCATCCAATAGGTGTGTTTGTGTCATTGGATGAACATTTAGGTCATTTTCGTCCTCCCTAGGCTTATTCTTGTCCAATTAGGGTTTTTAACCAATCTTGTGCATCCAATAAGTTCATTTGTGTCATTGGGTGAACATTTAGGTCATTTTCGTCCTCCCTAGGCTTATTCTTGTCCAATTAGGGTTTCTAAACAATCTTGTGCATCCAATAGGTGTGTTTGTGTCATTGGATGAACATTTAGGTCATTTTCGCCCTCCCTAGGCTTATTCTTGTCCAATTAGGGTTTCTAAACAATCTTGTGCATCCAATAGGTATGTTTGTGTCATTGGATGAACATTTAGGTGATTTTCGTCCTCGCTAGGCTTATTCTTGTCCAATTAGGGTTTTTAACCAATCTTGTGCATCCAATAGGTGTGTTTGTGTCATTGGATGAACATTTAGGTCATTTTCGTCCTCCCTAGGCTTATTCTTGTCCAATTAGGGTTTTTAACCAATCTTGTGCATCCAATAAGTTCATTTGTGTCATTGGATTAACATTTAGGTCATTTTCGTCCTCTGTAGGCTTATTCTTGTCCAATTAGGGTTTTTAACCAATCTTATGCATCCAATAGGTGTGTTTGTGTCATTGGATGAACATTTAGGTCATTTTCGTCCTCCCTAGGCTTATTCTTGTCCAATTAGGGTTTTTAACCAATCTTGTGCATCCAATAAGTTCATTTGTGTCATTGGATTAACATTTAGGTCATTTTAGTCCTTCCTAGGCTTATTCTTGTCCAATTAGGGTTTCTAACCAATCTTGTGCATCCAATAGGTGTGCTTGTGTCATTGGATGAACGTTTAGGTCATTTTCGTCCTCCCTAGGCTTATTCTTGTCCAATTAGGGTTTTTAACCAATCTTGTGCATCCAATAAGTTCATTTGTGTCATTGGGTGAACATTTAGGTCATTTTCGTCCTCCCTAGGCTTATTCTTGTCCATTTAGGGTTTCTAACCAATCTTGTGCATCCAATAGGTGTGTTTAGTCATTTGATGAACATTTAGGTTATTTTCGTCCTCCCTAGGCTTATTCTTGTCCAATTAGGGTTTCTAACCAATCTTGTGCATCCAATAGGTGTGTTTGTGTCATTGGATGAACATTTAGGTCATTTTCATCCTCCCTAGGCTTATTCTTGTCCAATTAGGGTTTTTAACCAATTTTGTGCATCCAATAAGTTCATTTGTGTCATTGGATGAACATTTAGGTCATTTTTGTCCTCCCAAGGCTTATTCTTGTCCAATTAGGGTTTCTAACCAATCTTGTGCATCCAATAGGTGTGTTTGTGTCATTGGATGAACATTTAGGTCATTTTCGTCCTCCCTAGTCTTATTCTTGTCCAATTAGGGTTTTAAGCAATCTTGTGCATCCAATAAGTTCATTTGTGTCATTGGATGAACATTTAGGTCATTTTCGTCCTCCCTAGGATTATTCTTGTCCAATTAGGGTTTCTAAGCAATCTTGTGCATCCAATAGGTGTGTTTGTGACATTGGATGAACATTTAGGTCATTTTCGTCCTCCTTAGTCATATTCTTCTCCAATTAGGGTTTTAAGCAATCTTGTGCATCCAATAAGTTCATTTGTGTCATTGGATGAACATTTAGGTCATTTTCGTCCTCCCAAGGCTTATTCTTGTCCAATTAGGGTTTCTAACCAATCTTGTGCATCCAATAGGTGTGTTTGTGTCATTGGATGAACATTTAGGTCATTTTCGTCCTCCCTAGTCTTATTCTTGTCCAATTAGGGTTTTAAGCAATCTTGTGCATCCAATAAGTTCATTTGGGTCATTGGATGAATATTGAAGTCATTTTCATCCTCCCTAGGCATATTCTTGTCCAATTAGGGTTTCTAACCAATCTTGTGCATCCAATAGGTGTGTTTGTGTCATTGGATGAACATTTAGGTCATTTTCGTCCTCCCTAGGCTTATTCTTGTCCAATTAGGGTTTTTAACCAATCTTGTGCATCCAATAAGTTCATTTGTGTCATTGGATGAACATTTAGGTCATTTTCGTCCTCCCAAGGCATATTCTTTTCCAATTAGGGATTCTAACCAATCTGGTGCATCCAATAGGTGTGTTTGTGTCATTTGATGAACATTTAGGTCATTTTCGTCCTCCCTATGCTTATTCTTGTCCAATTAGGGTGTTTAACCAATCTTGTGCATCCAATAGGTGTGTTTGTGTCATTGGATGAACATTTAGGTCATTTTCGTCCTCCCTAGGCTTATTCTTGTCCAATTAGGGTTTTTAACCAATCTTGTGCATCCAATAAGTTCATTTGTGTCATTGGGTGAACATTTAGGTCATTTTCGTCCTCCCTAGGCTTCTTCTTGTCCAATTAGGGTTTCTAACCAATCTTGTGCATCCAATAGGTGTGTTTAGTCATTTGATGAACATTTAGGTTATTTTCGTCCTCCCTAGGCTTATTCTTGTCCAATTAGGGTTTTTAACCAATCTTGTGCATCCAATAAATTCATTTGTGTCATTGGATTAACATTTAGGTCATTTTCGTCCTCCCTAGGCTTATTCTTGTCCAATTAGGGTTTCTAACCAATCTTGTGCATCCAATAGGTGTGTTTGTGTCATTGAATGAACATTTAGGTCATTTTCGTCCTCCCTAGGCTCATTTTTGTCCAATTAGGGTTTTTAACCAATCTTGTGCATCCAATAAGTTCAATTGTGTCATTGGATGAACATTTAGGTCATTTTCGTCCTCCCTAGGCTTATTCTTGTCCAATTAGGGTTTTTAACCAATCTTGTGCATCCAATAAGTTCATTTGTGTCATTGGGTGAACATTTAGGTCATTTTCGTCCTCCCTAGGCTTATTCTTGTTCAATTAGGGTTTTTAACCAATCTTGTGCATCCAATAAGTTCATTTGTGTCATTGGATGAACATTTAGGTCCCTTTCGTCCTCCCTAGGCTTATTCTTGTCCAATTAGGGTTTCTAACCAATCTTGTGCATCCAATAGGTGTGTTTAGTCATTTGATGAACATTTAGGTTATTTTCGTCCTCCCTAGGCTTATTCTTGTCCAATTAGGGTTTTTAATCAATCTTGTGCATCCAATAAGGTCATTTGTCTCATTGGATGAACATTTAGGTCATTTTCGTCCTCCCAAGGCTTATTCTTGTCCAATTAGGGTTTCTAAAGAATCTTGTGCATCCAATAGGTGTGTTTGTGTCATTGGATGAACATTTAGGTCATTTTCGTCCTCCCTAGGCTTATTCTTGTCCAATTAGGGTTTTTAACCAATCTTGTGCATCCAATAAGTTCATTTGTGTCATTGGATTAACATTTAGGTCATTTTCGCCCTTCCTAGGCTTATTCTTGTCCAATTAGGGTTTTTAACCAATCTTGTGCATCCAATAAGTTCATTTGTGTCATTGGATTAACATTTAGGTCATTTTCGTCCTTCCTAGGCTTATTCTTGTCCAATAAGGGTTTCTAACCAATCTTGTGCATCCAATAGGTGTGTTTGTGTCATTCGATGAACATTTAGGTTATTTTCGTCCTCCCTAGTCTTATTCTTGTCCAATTAGGGTTTTAAGCAATCTTGTGCATCCAATAAGTTCATTTGTGTCATTGGATGAATATTTAGGTCATTTTCGTCCTCCCTTGGCTTATTCTTGTCCAATTAGGGTTTCTAACTAATCTTGTGCATCCAATAGGTGTGTTTGTGTCATTGGGTGAACATTTAGGTCATTTTCGTCCTCCCTAGTCTTATTCTTGTCTAATTAGGGTTTTAATCAATCTTGTGCATCCAATAAGTTCATTTGTGTCATTGGATGAATATTTAGGTCATTTTCGTCCTCCCTAGGCTTATTCTTGTCAAATTAGGGTTTCTAACCAATCTTGTGCATCCAATAGGTGTGTTTGTGTCATTGGATGAACATTTAGGTCATTTTCGTCCTCCCTAGGCTTATTCTTGTCCAATTATGGTTTTTAACCAATCTTGTGCATCCAATAAGTTCATTTGTGTCATTGGATTAACATTTAGGTCATTTTCGTCCTCCCTAGGCTTATTCTTGTCCAATTAGGGTTTCTAACCAATCTTTTCCATCCAATAGGTGTGTTTGTGTCATTGGATGAACATTTAGGTCATTTTCGTCCTCCCTAGGCTTATTCTTGTCCAATTAGGGTTTTTAACCAATCTTGTGCATCCAATAAGTTCATTTGTGTCATTGGATTAACATTTGGGTCATTTTCGTCCTCCCTAGGCTTATTCTTGTCCAATTAGGGTTTCTAACCAATCTTGTGCATCCAATAGGTGTGTTTGTGTCATTGGATGAACATTTAGGTCATTTTCGTCCTCCCTAGGCTTATTCTTGTCCAGTTAGGGTTTTTAACCAATCTTGTGCATCCAACAGGTGTGTTTGTGTCATTGGATGAACATTTAGGTCATTTTCGTCCTCCCTAGGCTTATTCTTGTCCAATTATGGTTTTTAACCAATCTTGTGCATCCAATAAGTTCATTTGTGTCATTGGATTAACATTTAGGTCATTTTCGTCCTCCCTAGGCTTATTCTTGTCCAATTAGGGTTTCTAACCAATCTTTTGAATCCAATAGGTGTGTTTGTGTCATTGGATGAACATTTAGGTCATTTTCGTCCTCCCTAGGCTTATTCTTGTCCAATTAGGGTTTTTAACCAATCTTGTGCATCCAATAAGTTCATTTGTGTCATTGGATTAACATTTAGGTCATTTTCGTCCTCCCAAGGCTTATTCTTGTCCAATTAGGGTTTCTAACCAATCTTGTGAATCCAATAGGTGTGTTTGTGTCATTGGATGAACATTTAGGTCATTTTAGTCCCCCCAAGTCTTATTCTTGTCCAATTAGGGTTTTTAACCAATCTTGTGCATCCAATAAGTTCATTTGTGTCATTGGATTAACATTTAGGTCATTTTCGTCCTTCCTAGGCTTATTCTTGTCCAATTAGGGTTTCTAACCAATCTTGTGCCTCCAATAGGTGTGTTTGTGTCATTGGATGAACATTTAGGTTATTTTCGTCCTCCCTAGTCTTATTCTTGTCCAATTAGGGTGTTAAGCAATCTTGTGCATCCAATATGTTCATTTGTGTCATTGGATGAATATTTAGGTCATTTTCATCCTCCCTAGGCTTATTCTTGTCCAATTAGGGTTTCTAACCAATCTTGTGCATCCAATAGGTGTGTTTGTGTCATTGGATGAACATTTAGGTCATTTTCGTCCTCCCTAGTCTTATTCTTGTCCAATTAGGGTTTTAAGCAATCTTGTGCATCCAATAAGTTCATTTGTGTCATTGGATGAATATTTAGGTCATTTTCGTCCTCCCTAGGCTTATTCTTGTCCAATTAGGGTTTTAAGCAATCTTGTGCATCCAATAAGTTCATTTGTGTCATTGGATGAATATTTAGGTCATTTTCATCCTCCCTAGGCTTATTCTTGTCCAATTAGGGTTTCTAACCAATCTTGTGCATCCAATAGGTGTGTTTGTGTCATTGGATGAACATTTAGGACATTTTTGTCCTCCCTAGTCTTATTCTTGTCCAATTAAGGTTTTAAGCAATCTTGTGCATCCAATAAGTTCATTTGTGCCATTGGATGAATAGTTAGGTCATTTTCGTCCTCCCTAGGCTTATTCTTGTCAAATTAGGGTTTCTAACCAATCTTGTGCATCCAATAGGTGTGTTTGTGTCATTGGATGAACATTTAGGTCATTTTCGTCCTCCCTAGGCTTATTCTTGTCCAATTAGGGTTTTTAACCAATCTTGTGCATCCAATAAGTTCATTTGTGTCATTGGATTAACATTTAGGTCATTTTCGTCCTCCCTAGGCTTATTCTTGTCCAATTAGGGTTTCTAACCAATCTTGTGCATCCAGTAGGTGTGTTTGTGTCATTGGATGAACATTTAGGTCATTTTCGTCCTCCGTAGGCTTATTCTTGTCCAATTAGGGTTTTTAACCAATCTTGTGCATCCAATAAGTTCACTTGTGTCATTGGATGAACAGTTAGGTCATTTTCGTCCTCCCTAGACCTATTCTTATCAAATTAGGGTTTCTAACCAATCGTGTGCATCCAATAGGTGTGTTTGTGTCATTGGATGAACATTTAGGTCATTTTCGTCATCCCTAGGCTTATTCTTGTCCAATTTGGGTTTCTAACCAATCTTGTGCATCCAATAGGTGTGTTTGTGTCATTGGATGAACATTTAGGTCATTTTCGTCCTCCCTAGGCTTATTCTTGTCCAATTAGGGTTTTTAACCAATCTTGTGCATCCAATAAGTTCATTTGTGTCATTGGATTAACATTTAGGTCATTTTGGTCCTCCCTAGGCTTAATCTTCTCCAATTAGGGTTTTTAACCAATCTTGTGCATCCAATATGTTCATTTGTGTCATTGGATGAACATTTAGGTCATTTTCGTCCTCCCTATGCTTATTCTTGTCCAATTAGGGTTTCTAAACAATTTTGTGCATCCAATAGGTGTGTTTGTGTCATTGGATGAACATATAGGACATTTTCGTCCTCCCTAGGCTTATTCTTGTCCAATAAGGGTTTTTAACCAATCTTGTGCATCCAATAAGTTCATTTGTGTCATTGGATGAACATTTAGGTCATTTTCATCCTCCCTAGGCGTATTCTTGTCCAATTAGGGTTTCTAACCAATCTTGTGCATCCAATAGGTGTGTTTGTGTCATTGGATGAACATTTAGGACATTTTCATCCTCCCTAGGCTTATTCTTGTCCAATTAGGGTTTTTAACCAATCTAGTGCATCCAATAAGTTCATTTGTGTCATTGGATTAACATTTAGGTCATTTTCGTCCTCCCTAGGCTTATTCTTGTCCAATTAGGGTTTTTAACCAATCTTGTGCATCCAATAGGTGTGTTTGTGTCATTGGATGAACATTTAGGTCATTTTCGTCCTCCCTAGGCTTATTCTTGTCCAATTAGGGTTTCTAACCAATCTTGTGCATCCAATAGGTGTGTTTGTGTCATTGGATGAACATTTAGGTCATTTTCGTCCTCCCTAGTCTTATTCTTGTCCAATTAAGGTTTTAAGCAATCTTGTGCGTCCAATAAGTTCATTTGTGTCATTGGATGAATATTTAGGTCATTTTCATCCTCCCTAGGCATATTCTTGTCCAATTAGGGTTTCTAACCAATCTTGTGCATCCAATAGGTGTGTTTGTGTCATTGGATGAACATTTAGGTCATTTTCGTCCTCCCTAGTCTTATTCTTGTCCAATTAGGGTTTTAAGCAATCTTGTGCATCCAATAAGTTCATTTGTGTCATTGGATGAACATTTAGGTCATTTTCGTCCTCCCTATGCTTATTCTTGTCCAATTAGGGTTTTTAACCAATCTTGTGCATCCAATAGGTGTGTTTGTGTCATTGGATGAACATTTAGGTCATTTTCGTCCTCCCTAGACTTTTTCTTGTCCAATTAGGGTTTTTAACCAATCTTGTGCATCCAATAAGTTCATTTGTGTCATTGGGAGAACATTTAGGTCATTTTCGTCCTCCCTAGGCTTATTCTTGTCCATTTAGGGTTTCTAACCAATCTTGTGCATCCAATAGGTGTGTTTAGTCATTTGATGAACATTTAGGTTATTTTCGTCCTCCCTAGGCTTATTCTTGTCCAATGAGGGTTTTTGACCAATCTTGTGCATCCAATAAGTTCATTTGTGTCATTGGATTATCATTTAGGTCATTTTCGTCCTCCCTAGGCTTATTCTTGTCCAATTAGGGTTTCTAACCAATCTTGTGCATCCAATAGGTGTGTTTGTGTCATTGGATGAACATTTAGGTCATTTTCGTCCTCCCTAGTCTTATTCTTGTCCAATTAGGGTTTTTAACCAATCTTGTGCATCCAATAAGTTCATTTGTGTAATTGGATGAACATTTAGGTCATTTTCTTCCTCCCTAGGCTTATTCTTGTGCAATTAGGGTTTTTAACCAATCTTGTGCATCCAATAGGTGTGTTTGTGTCATTGGATGAACATTTAAGTCATTTTCGTCCTCCCTAGGCTTATTCTTGTCCAACTAGGGTTTTAAGCAATCTTTTGCATCCAATAAGTTCATTTGTGTCATTGGATTAACATTTAGGTCATTTTCGTCCTCCCAAGGCTTATTCTTGTCCAATTAGAGTTTTTAACCAATCTTGTGCATCCAATAAGTTCATTTGTGTCATTGGATGAATATTTAGGTCATTTTCGTCCTCCCTAGACTTATTCTTGTCCAATTAGGGTTTCTAACCAATCTTGTGCATCCAATAGGTGTGTTTGTGTCATTGGATGAACATTTAGGTCATTTTCGTCCTCCCTATGCTTATTCTTGTCCAATTAGGGTTTTTAACCAATCTTGTGCATCCGATAGATGTGTTTGTGTCATTGGATGAACATTTAGGTCATTTTCGTCCTCCCTAGGCTTATTCTTGTCCAATTAGGGTTTTTAACCAATCTTGTGCATCCAATAGGTGTGTTTGTGTCATTGGATGAACATTTAGGTCATTTTCGTCCTCCCTAGTCTTATTGTTGTCCAATTAGGGTTTTTAATCAATCTTGTGCATCCAACAAGTTCATTTGAGTCATTGGATGAACATTTAGGTCATTTTCGTCCACCCTAGGCTTATTCTTGTCCAATTAGGGTTTTTAACCAATCTTGTGCCTCCAATAAGTTCATTTGTGTCATTGGATGAACATTTAGGTCATTTTCGTCCTCCCTAGGCTTATTCTTGTCCAATTAGGGTTTTTAAGCAATCTTGTGCATCCAATAAGTTCATTTGTGTCATTGGATGGACATTTAGGTCATTTTCGTCCTCCCTAGGCTTATTCTTGTCCAATTAGGGTTTTTAACCAATCTTGTGCATCCAATAGGTGTGTTTGTGTCATTGGATGAACATTTAGGTCATTTTCGTCCTCCCTAGGCTTATTCTTGTCCAATTAGGGTTTTTAACCAATCTTGTGCATCCAATAGGTGTGTTTGTGTCATTGGATGAACATTTAGGTCATTTTCGTCCTCCCTAGGCTTATTCTCTTCCAATTAGTGTTTTTAACCAATCTTTTGCATCCAATAAGTTCATTTGTGTCATTGGATAAACATTTAGGTCATTTTCGTCCACCCTAGGCTTATTTTTGTCCAATTAGGGTTTTTAACCAATCTTGTGCATCCAATAGGTCTGTTTGTGTCATTGGATGAACATTTAGGTCAGTTTCGTCCTCCCTAGGCTTATTCTTGTCCAATTAGGGTTTCTAACGAATCTTGTGCATCCAATAGGTGTATTTGTGTCATTGGATGAACATTTAGGTCATTTTCGTCCTCCCTAGGCTTATTCTTGTCCAATTAGGGTTTTTAACCAATCTTGTGCATCCAATAGGTGTGTTTGTGTCATTGGATGAACATTAAGGTCAGTTTCGTCCTCCCTAGGCTTATTCTTGTCCAATTAGGGTTTCTAACGAATCTTGTGCATCCAATAGGTGTATTTGTGTCATTGGATGAACATTTAGGTCATTTTCGTCCTCCCTAGGCTTATTCTTGTCCAATTAGGGTTTTTAAGCAATCTTGTGCATCCAATAAGTTCATTTGTCTCATTGGATGAACATTTAGGTCATTTTCGTCCTCCCTAGGCATATTCTTGTCTTATAAAGGTTTTTAAGCAATCTTGTGCATCTAGTAAGTTCATTTGTGTCATTGGATGAACATTTAGGTCATTTTCGTCCTCCCTAGGCTTATTCTTGTCCAATTAGGGTTTTTAACCAATCTTGTGCATCCAATAGGTGTGTTTGTGTCATTGGATGAACATTTAGGTCATTTTCGTCCTCCCTAGTCTTATTCTTGTCCAATTAGGGTTTCTAACCAATCTTGTGCATCCAATAGATGTATTTGTGTCATTGGATTAATATTTAAGAAATTTTCGTCCTCCCTAGGCTTATTCTTGTTCAATTAGGGTTTCTAACCAATCTTGTGCATCCAATAGATGTGTTTGTGTCATTGGATGAACATTTAGGTCATTTTCGTCCTCCCTAGTCTTATTCTTGTCCAATTAGGGTTTTAAGCAATCTTGTGCATCCAATAAGTTCATTTGTGCCATTGGATGAACATTTAGGTCATTTTCGTCCTCCCTAGGCTTATTCTTGTCCAATTAGGGTTTTTAACCAATCTTGTGCATCCAATAGGTGTGTTTGTGTCATTGGATGAACATTTAGGTCATTTTCGTCCTCCCTAGTCTTATTCTTGTCCAGTTAGGGTTTTAAGCAATCTTGTGCATCCAATAAGTTCATTTGTGTCATTGGATGAATATTTAGGTCATTTTCATCCTCCCTAGGCTTATTCTTGTCCAATTAGGGTTTCTAACCAATCTTGTGCATCCAATAGGTGTGTTTGTGTCGTTGGATGAACATTTAGGTCATTTTCGTCCTCCCTAGTCTTATTCTTGTCCAATTAGGGTTTTAAGCAGTCTTGTGCATCCAATAAGTTCATTTGTGTCATTGGATGAACATTTAGGTCATTTTCGTCCTCCCTAGGCTTATTCTTGTGCAATTAGGGTTTTTAACCAATCTTGTGCATCCAATAGGTGTGTTTGTGTCATTGGATTAACATTTAGGTCATTTTCGTCATCCCTAGGCTTATTCTTGTCCAATTAGGGTTTTTAACCAATCATGTGCATCCAATAAGTTCATTTGTGTCATTGGATGAACAATTAGGTCATTTTCGTCCACCCTAAGCTTATTCTTGTCCAATTAGGGTTTTTAACCAATCTTATGCATCCAATAAGTTCATTTGTGTCATTGGATTAGGGTTTAGGGTTTAGGGTTTAGGGTGTGTTTGTGTCATTGGATGAACATTTAGGTCATTTTCGTCCTCCCTAGGCTTATTCTTGTCCAATTAGGGTTTTTAACCAATCTTGTGCATCCAATAAGTTCATTTGTGTCATTGGATTAACATTTAGGTCATTTTCGTCCTTCCTAGGCTTATTCTTGTCCAATTAGGGTTTCTAACCAATCTTGTGCATCCAATAGGTGTGTTTGTGTCATTGGATGAACATTTAGGTCATTTTCGTCCTCCCTAGTCTTATTCTTGTCCAATTAGGGTTTTAAGCAATCTTGTGCATCCAATAAGTTCATTTGTGCCATTGGATGAACATTTAGGTTATTTTCGTCCTCACTAGGCTTAGTTTTGTGCAATTAGGGTTTTTAACCAATTTTGTGCATCCAATAGGTGTGTTTGTGTCATTAGATGAACATTTAGGTCATTTTCATCCTCCCTAGGCTTATTGTTGTCCAATTAGGGTTTTTAACCAATCTTGTGCATCCAATAGGTGTGTTTGTGTCATTTGATGAACATTTATGTCATTCTCATCCTCCCTAGTCTTATTCTTGTCCAATTAGGGTTTAAAGCAATCTTGTGCATCCAATAAGTTCATTTGTGTCATTGGATTAAGATTTAAGTCATTTTCGTCCTCCCTAGTCTTATTCTTGTTCAATTAGGGTTTCTAACCAATCTTGTGCATCCAATAGGTGTGTTTGTGTCATTGGATGAACATTTAGGTCATTTTCGTCCTCCCTAGGCTTATTCTTGTCCAATTAGGGTTTTTAACCAATCTTGTGCATCCAATAAGTTCATTTGTGTCATTGGATGAACATTTAGGTCATTTTCGTCCTCCCTAGGCTTATTCTTGTCCAATTAGTGTTTTTAAGCAATCTTGTGCATCCAATAAGTTCATTTGTGTCATTGGATGAACATTTAGGTCATTTTCGTCCTCCCTAGGCTTATTCTTGTTCAATTAGGGTTTCTAACCAATCTTGTGCATCCAATAGGTGTGTTTGTGTCATTGGATGAACATTTAGGTCATTTTCGTCCTCCCTAGTCTTATTCTTGTCCAATTAGGGTTTTAAGCAATCTTGTGCATCCAATAAGTTCATTTGTGCCATTGGATGAACCTTTAGGTTATTTTCGTCCTCACTAGGCTTAGTTTTGTGCAATTAGGGTTTTTAACCAATTTTGTGCATCCAATAGGTGTGTTTGTGTCATTAGATGAACATTTAGGTCATTTTCATCCTCCCTAGGCTTATTGTTGTCCAATTAGGGTTTTTAACCAATCTTTTGCATCCAATAGGTGTGTTTGTGTCATTTGATGAACATTTATGTCATTCTCATCCTCCCTAGTCTTATTCTTGTCCAATTAGGGTTTAAAGCAATCTTGTGCATCCAATAAGTTCATTTGTGTCATTGGATTAAGATTTAAGTCATTTTCGTCCTCCCTAGGCTTATTCTTGTTCAATTAGGGTTTCTAACCAATCTTGTGCATCCAATAGGTGTGTTTGTGTCATTGGATGAACATTTAGGTCATTTTCGTCCTCCCTAGGCTTATTCTTGTCCAATTAGGGTTTTTAACCAATCTTGTGCATCCAATAAGTTCATTTGTGTCATTGGATGAACATTTCGGTCATTTTCGTCCTTCCTAGGCCTATTCTTGTCCAATTAGGGTTTTTAACCAATCTTGTGCATTCAATAGGTGTGTTTGTGTCATTGGATGAACATTTAGGTCATTTTCATCCTCCCTAGGCTTATTCTTGTCCAATTAGGGTTTTTAACCAATCTTGTGCATCCAATAAGTTCATTTGTGTCATTGGATGAACATTTAGGTCATTTTCGTCCTCCCTAGGCTTATTCTTGTCCAATTAGGGTTTTTAACCAATCTTGTGCTTCCAATAGGTGTGTTTGTGTCATTGTATGAACATTTAGGTCATTTTCGTCCTCCCTAGTCTTATTCTTGTCCAATTAGGGCTTTAAGCAATCTTGTGCATCCAATAAGTTCATTTGTGTCATTGGATGAATATTTTGGTCATTTTCATCCTCCCTAGGCTTATTCTTGTCCAATTAGGGTTTCTAAACAATCTTGTGAATCTAATAGGTGTGTTTGTGTCATGGGATGAACATTTAGGTCATTTTCGTCCTCCCTAGTCTTATTCTTGTCCAATTAGGGTTATTAACCAATCTTGTGCATCCAATAAGTTCATTTGGGTCATTGGATGAACATTTAGGTCATTTTCGTCCTCCCTAGGCTTATTCTTGTCCAACTAGGGTTTTAAGCAATCTTGTGCATCCAATAAGTTCATTTGTGTCATTGGATTAACATTTAGGTCATTTTTGTCCTCCCTAGGCTTATTCTTGTCCAATTAGGGTTTTTAACCAATCATGTGCATCCAATAAGTTCATTTGTGTCATTGGATGAACACTAAGGTCATTTTTGTCCACCCTAGGCTTATTTTTGTCCAATTAGGGTTTTTAACCAATCTTATGCATCCAATAAGTTCATTTGTGTCATTGGATGAACATTTAGGTCATTTTCGTCCTCCCTAGGCTTATTCTTGTCCAATTAGGGTTTTTAACCAATCTTGTGCATCCAATGGGTGTGTTTGTGTCATTGGATGAACATTTAGGTCATTTTCGTCCTCCCTAGGCTTATTCTTGTCCAATTAGGGTTTATAACCAATCTTGTGCATCCAATAAGTTCAATTGTGTCATTGGATAAACATTTAGGTCATTTTCGTCCTCCCTAGGCTTATTCTTGTCCAATTAGGGTTTTTAACCAATCTTGTGCATCCAATAGGTGTGTTTGTGTCATTGGATGAACATTTAGGTCATTTTCGTCCTCCCTAGTCTTATTCTTGTCCAATTAGGGTTTTAATAAATCTTGTGCATCCAATAAGTTCATTTGTGTCGTTGGATAAACATTTAGGTCATTTTCGTCCACCCTAGGCTTATTCTTGTCCAATTAGGGGTTTTAACCAATTTTGTGAATCCAATAGGTGTGTTTGTATCATTGGATGAACATTTAGGTCATTTTCGTCCTCCCTAGGCTTATTCTTGTCCAATTAGGGTTTTTAAGCAATCTTGTGCATCCAATACGTTCATTTGTGTCATTGGATGAACATTTAGGTCATTTTCGTCCACCCTAGGCTTATTCTTGTCCAATTAGGGTTTTTAACCAATCTTGTGCATCCAATAAGTTCATTTGTGTCATTGGATGAACATTTAGGTCATTTTCGTCCTCCCTAGGCTTATTCTTGTCCAATTAGGGTTTTTAACCAATCTTGTGCATCCAATAGGCGTGTTTGTGTCATTGGATGAACATTTAGGTCAGTTTCGTCCTCCCTAGGCTTATTCTTGTCCAATTAGGGTTTCTAACGAATCTTGTGCATCCAATAGGTGTATTTGTGTCATTGGATGAACATTTAGGTCATTTTCGTCCTCCCTAGGCTTATTCTTGTCCAATTAGGGTTTTTAACCAATGTTGTGCATCCAATAAGTTCATTTGTGTCATTGGATAAACATTTAGGTCATTTTCGTCCACCCTAGGCTTATTCTTGTCCAATTAGGGTTTTTAACCAATCTTGTGCATCCAATAAGTTCGTTTGTGTAATTGGATGAACATTTAGGTCATTTTCGTCCTCCCTAGGCTTATTCTTGTCCAATTAGGGTTTTTAACCAATCTTGTGCATCCAATAGGTGTGTTTGTGTCATTGGATGAACATTTAGGTCATTTTTGTCCTCCCTAGGCTTATTCTTGTCCAACTAGGGTTTTAAGCAATCTTGTGCATCCAATAAGTTCATTAGTGTCATTGGATTAACATTTAGGTCATTTTTGTCCTCCCTAGGCTTATTCTTGTCCAATTAGGGTTTTTAACCAATCATGTGCATCCAATAAGTTCATTTGTGTCATTGGATGAACACTTAGGTCATTTTCGTCCACTCTAGGCTTATTCTTGTCCAATTAGGGTTTTTAACCAATCTTATGCATCCAATAAGTTCATTTGTGTCATTGGATGAACATTTAGGTCATTTTCGTCCTCCCTAGGCTTATTCTTGTCCAATTAGGGTTTTTAACCAATCTTGTGCATCCAATGGGTGTGTTTGTGTCATTGGATGAACATTTAGGTCATTTTCGTCCTCCCTAGGCTTATTCTTGTCCAACTATGGTTTTAAGCAATCTTGTGCATCCAATAAGTTCATTTGTGTCATTGGATTAACATTTAGGTCATTTTTGTCCTCCCTAGGCTTATTCTTGTCCAATTAGGGTTTTTAACCAATCATGTGCATCCAATAAGTTCATTTGTGTCATTGGATGAACACTTAGGTCATTTTCGTCCACCCTAGGCTTATTCTAGTCCAATTAGGGTTTTTAACCAATCTTATGCATCCAATAAGTTCATTTGTGTCATTGGATGAACATTTAGGTCATTTTCGTCCTCCCTAGGCTTATTCTTGTCCAATTAGGGTTTTTAACCAATCTTGTGCATCCAATGGGTGTGTTTGTGTCATTGGATGAACATTTAGGTCATTTTCGTCCTCCCTAGTCTTATTCTTGTCCAATTAGGATTTTAAGCAATCTTGTGCATCCAATAAGTTCATTTGTGTCATTGGATGAATATTTAGGTCATTTTCGTCCTCCCTAGGCTTATTCTTATCCGATTAGGGTTTCTAACCAATCTTGTGTATCCAATAGGTGTGTTTGTGTCATTGGATGAACATTTAGGTCATTTTCGTCTTCCCAATGCTTATTCTTGTCCAATTAGGGTTTTTAACCAATCTTGTGCATCCAATAGGTGTGTTTGTGTCATTGGATGAACATTCAGGTCATTTTCGTCCTCCAAAGGCTTAATCTTGTCCAATTAGGGTTTCTAACCAATCTTGTATATCCAATAGGTGTGTTTGTGTCATTGGATGAACATTTAGGTCATTTTCGTCCTCCCAATGCTTATTCTTGTCCAATTAGGGTTTTTAACCAATCTTGTGCATCCAATAGGTGTGTTTGTGTCATTGGATGAACATTTAGGTCATTTTCGTCCTCCCTAGGCTTATTCTTGTCCAATTAGGGTTTTTAACCAATCTTGTGCATCCAATAAGTTCATTTGTGTCATTGGATTAACATTTAGGTCATTTTCGTCCTCTGTAGGCTTATTCTTGTCCAATTAGGGTTTTTAACCAATCTTATGCATCCAATAGGTGTGTTTGTGTCATTGGATGAACATTTAGGTCATTTTCGTCCTCCCTAGGCTTATTCTTGTCCAATTAGGGTTTTTAACCAATCTTGTGCATCCAATAAGTTCATTTGTGTCATTGGATTAACATTTAGGTCATTTTCGTCGTCCCTAGGCTTATTCTTGTCCAATTAGGGTTTTTAACCAATCTTGTGAATCCAATAGGTGTGTTTGTGTCATTGGATGAACATTTAGGTCATTTTCGTCCTCCCTAGGCTTATTCTTGTCCAATTAGGGTTTCTAACCAATCTTGTGCATCCAATAGGTGTGTTTGTGTCATTGGATGAACATTTAGGTCATTTTCGTCCTCCCTATGCTTATTCTTGTACAATTAGGGTTTTAACCAATCTTGTGAATCCAATAGGTGTGTTTGTGTCATTAGATGAACATTTAGGTTATTTTCGTCCTCCCTAGGCTTATTCTTGTCCAATTAGGGTTTTTAACCAATCTTGTGCATCCAATAAGTTCATTTGTGTCATTGGATGAACATTTAGGTCATTTTCGTCCTCCCAAGGCATATTCTTGTCCAATTAGGGTTTCTAACCAATCTTGTGCATCCAATAGTTGTGTTTGTGTCATTGGATGAACATTTAGGTCATTTTCGTCCTCCCTAGGCTTATTCTTGTCCAATTAGGGTTTTTAACCAATCTTGTTCATCCAATAAGTTCATTTGTGTCATTGGATTATCATTTAGGTCATTTTCGTCCTCCCTAGGCTTATTCTTGTCAAATTAGGGTTTCTAACCAATCTTGTGCATCCAATAGGTGTGTTTGTGTCATTGGATGAACATTTAGGTCATTTTCGTCCTCCCTAGGCTTATTCTTGTCCAATTAGGGTTTTTAAACAATCTTGTGCATCCAATAAGTTCATTTGTGTCATTGGATGAACATTTAGGTCATTTTCGTCCTCCCTAGGCTTATTCTTGTCCAATTAGGGTTTCTAACCAATCTTGTGCATCCAATAGGTGTGTTTAGTCATTTGATGAACATTTAGGTTATTTTCGTCCTCCCTAGGATTATTCTTGTCCAATTAGGGTTTTTAACCAATCTTGTGCATCCAATAAGTTCATTTGTGTCATTGGATTAACATTTAGGTCATTTTCGTCCTCCCTAGGCTTATTCTTGTCCAATTAGGGTTTCTAACCAATCTTGTGCATCCAATAGGTGTGTTTGTGTCCTTGGATGAACATTTAGGTCATTTTCGTCCTCCCTAGGCTTATTCTTTTCCAATTAAGGTTTTTAACCAATCTTGTACATCCAATAAGTTCATTTGTGTCATTGGATGAATAGTTAGGTCATTTTCGTCCTCCCTAGGCTTATTCTTGTCAAATTAGGGTTTCTAACCAATCGTGTGCATCCAATAGGTGTGTTTGTGTAAGTGGATGAACATTTAGGTCATTTTCGCCCTTCTAGGCATATTCTTGTGCAATTAGGTTTTCTAACCAATCTTGTGCATCCAATAGGTGTGTTTGTGTCATTGGATGAACATTTAGGTCATTTTCGTCCTCCCTAGGCTTATTCTTGTCCAATTAGGGTTTCTAACCAATCTTGTGCATCCAATAGGTGTGTTTGTGTCATTGGATGAACATTTAGGTCAATTTCGTCCTCCCTAGGCTTATTCTTGTCCAATTAGGGTTTTTAACCAATCTTGTGCATCCAATAAGTTCATTTGTGTCATTGGATGAACATTTAGGTCATTTTCGTCCTCCCAAGGCTTATTCTTGTCCAATTAGGGTTTCTAACCAATCTTTTGCATCCAATAGGTGTGTTTCAGTCATTGGATGAACATTTAGGTCATTTTCGTCCTCCCTAGTCTTATTCTTGTCCAATTAGGGTTTTAAGCAATCTTGTGCATCCAATAAGTTCATTTGTGTCATTGGATGAATATTTAGGTCATTTTCATCCTCCCTAGGCTTATTCTTGTCCAATTAGGGTTTCTAACCAATCTTGTGCATCCAATAGGTGTGTTTGTGTCATTGGATGAACAATTAGATCATTTTCGTCCTCCTTAGTCTTATTCTTGTCCAATTAGGGTTTTTAACCAATCTTGTGCATCCAATAAGTTCGTTTGTGTCATTGGATTAACATTTAGGTTATTTTCGTCCTCCCTAGGCTTATTTTTGTCCAATTAGGGTTTTTAACCAATCTTGTGCATCCAATAAGTTCATTTGCGTCATTGGATTAACATTTAGGTGATTTTCGTCCTCCCTAGGGATATTCTTGTCCAATTAGGGTTTCTAACCAATCTTGTGCATCCAATAGGTGTGTTTGTGTCATTGGATGAACATTTAGGTCATTTTCGTCCTCCCTAGGCTTATTCTTGTCCATTTAGGGTTTCTAAGCAATCTTGTGCATCCAATAGGTGTGTTTAGTCATTTGATGAACATTTAGGTTATTTTCGTCCTCCCTAGGCTTATTCTTGTCCAATTAGGGTTTTTAACCAATCTTGTGCATCCAATAAGTTCATTTGTGTCATTGGATTATCATTTAGGTCATTTTCGTCCTCCCTAGGCTTATTCTTGTCCAATTAGGGTTTTTAACTAATCTTGTGCATCCAATAGGTGTGTTTGTGTCATTGGATGAACATTTAGGTCATTTTCGTCCTCCCTAGTCTTATTCTTGTCCAATTAGGGTTTTTAACCAATCTTGTGCATCCAATAAGTTCATTTGTGTAATTGGATGAACATTTAGGTCATTTTCGTCCTCCCTAGGCTTATTCTTGTGCAATTAGGGTTTTTAACCAATCTTGTGCATCCAATAGGTGTGTTTGTGTCATTGGATGAACATTTAGGTCATTTTCGTCCTCCCTAGACTTATTCTTGTCCAACTAGGGTTTTAAGCAATCTTTTGCATCCAATAAGTTCATTTGTGTCAGTGGATTAACATTTAGGTCATTTTCGTCCTCCCAAGGCTTATTCTTGTCCAATTAGAGTTTTTAACCAATCTTGTGCATCCAATAAGTTCATTTGTGTCATTGGATGAATATTTAGGTCATTTTCGTCCTCCCTAGACTTATTCTTGTCCAATTAGGGTTTCTAACCAATCTTGTGCATCCAATAGGTGTGTTTGTGTCATTGGATGAACATTTAGGTCATTTTCGTCCTCCCTATGCTTATTCTTGTCCATTTAGGGTTTTTAACCAATCTTGTGCATCCAATAGGTGTGTTTGTGTCATTGGATGAACATTTAGGTCATTTTCGTCCTCCCCATGCTTATTCTTGTCCAATTAGGGTTACTAACCAATCTTGTGCATCCAATAGGTGTGTTTGTGTCATTGGATGAACGTTTAGGTCATTTTCGTCCTCCCCATGCTTATTCTTGTCCATTTAGGGTTTTTAACCAATCTTGTGCATCCAATAGGTGTGTTTGTGTCATTGGATGAAGATTTAGGTCATTTTCGTCCTCCCTAGGCTTATTCTTGTCCAATTAGGGTTTTTAACCAATCTTGAGCATCCAATAGGTGTGTTTGTGTCATTGGATGAACATTTAGGTCATTTTCGTCCTCCCTAGGCTTATTCTTGTCCAATTAGGGTTTTTAACCAATCTTGTTGATATGATCTTACAAGTCATGGTTTACTTTAAGGATCGTTCTAGGTTGGAAACTTACAAATTTGAGTGAAAATCCCGTAAAGCTGCAGAATGCGATAAACGGCGCTGCAAAACTCCGATTCGGCCGATTCCAAAACGAGGTGAAAGATGACGTTCTGAAACGCAAGTTAGGCTTTAGAATCACCGAAAAACAATATATAGAACTCGAGATATGAACGCAGGTTACTGATCACGAAAATTGGAAGAATTGGAGTATTAGAGTTTAATGTAAAGGAAACTCAATATTATTATTCAACAAACGAATCAAGAACAGATTAGCGCCACAATCTAGGGATTGATAAGCCAAAAAGAACGCCACAAGGATTAACAACCTTGATAAGTTCAAAGTGAATTCTTTCAAGAACTCTAGAGAGCAAAGCCTCACAAAAATTAATATTCAAAATCTGCCCTCCATGAGGTTACAAATCCTTATTTATACTAAGTCTATCTCTAAACCTAAACGGGTCATAAGTGACACCATTCTCTAGGGCCCATATGGGTCTTACATCTTATTTCTTTTTTTAACATAAACTTAATGTAAGGAAGTAAAGTATCTTCACTTACACATAACAAAAACTAAATCAATAATAAAACTATTACAATTCCAAATCAAAGCAAACTAAGAATTAATACAAACCAAATTAAAATAAATAAAGTTTATGCTAATTTATTAAAATATGAATCATCTTCATGCTCTTGAGATCCTTATCACTTGTGCATCCAATAAGTTCATTTGTGTCATTGGGTGAACATTTAGGTCATTTTCGTCCTCCCTAGGCTTATTCTTGTCCATTTAGGGTTTCTAACCAATCTTGTGCATCCAATAGGTGTGTTTAGTCATTTGATGAACATTTAGGTTATTTTCGTCCTCCCTAGGCTTATTCTTGTCCAATTAGGGTTTTTAACCAATCTTGTGCATCCAATAAGTTCATTTGTGTCATTGGATTATCATTTAGGTCATTTTCGTCCTCCCTAGGCTTATTCTTGTCCAATTAGGGTTTCTAACCAATCTTGTGCATCCAATAGGTGTGTTTGTGTCATTGGATGAACATTTAGGTCATTTTCGTCCTCCCTAGTCTTATTCTTGTCCAATTAGGGTTTTTAACCAATCTTGTGCATCCAATAAGTTCATTTGTGTAATTGGATGAACATTTAGGTCATTTTCTTCCTCCCTAGGCTTATTCTTGTGCAATTAGGGTTTTTAACCAATCTTGTGCATCCAATAGGTGTGTTTGTGTCATTGGATGAACATTTAAGTCATTTTCGTCCTCCCTAGGCTTATTCTTGTCCAACTAGGGTTTTAAGCAATCTTTTGCATCCAATAAGTTCATTTGTGTCATTGGATTAACATTTAGGTCATTTTCGTCCTCCCAAGGCTTATTCTTGTCCAATTAGAGTTTTTAACCAATCTTGTGCATCCAATAAGTTCATTTGTGTCATTGGATGAATATTTAGGTCATTTTCGTCCTCCCTAGACTTATTCTTGTCCAATTAGGGTTTCTAACCAATCTTGTGCATCCAATAGGTGTGTTTGTGTCATTGGATGAACATTTAGGTCATTTTCGTCCTCCCTATGCTTATTCTTGTCCATTTAGGGTTTTTAACCAATCTTGTGCATCCAATAGGTGTGTTTGTGTCATTGGATGAACATTTAGGTCATTTTCGTCCTCCCCATGCTTATTCTTGTCCAATTAGGGTTACTAACCAATCTTGTGCATCCAATAGGTGTGTTTGTGTCATTGGATGAACATTTAGGTCATTTTCGTCCTCCCCATGCTTATTCTTGTCCATTTAGGGTTTTTAACCAATCTTGTGCATCCAATAGGTGTGTTTGTGTCATTGGATGAAGATTTAGGTCATTTTCGTCCTCCCTAGGCTTATTCTTGTCCAATTAGGGTTTTTAACCAATCTTGAGCATCCAATAGGTGTGTTTGTGTCATTGGATGAACATTTAGGTCATTTTCGTCCTCCCTAGGCTTATTCTTGTCCAATTAGGGTTTTTAACCAATCTTGTGCATCCAATAAGTTCATTTGTGTCATTGGATTAACATTTAGGTCATTTTCGTCCTTCCTAGGCTTATTCTTGTCCAATTAGGGTTTTTAATCAATCTTGTGCATCCAATAGGTGTGTTTGTGTCATTGGATGAACATTTAGGTCATTTTCGTCCTCCCTAGGCTTATTCTTGTCCAATTAGGGTTTTTAACCAATCTTGTGCATCCAATAAGTTCATTTGTGTCATTGGATTAACATTTAGGTCATTTTCGTCCTCCATAGGCTTATTCTTGTCCAATTAGGGTTTCTAACCAATCATGTTCATCCAATAGGTGTGTTTGTGTCATTGGATGAACATTTAGGTCATTTTCGTCCTCCCTAGGCTTATTCTTGTCCAATTAGGGTTTTTAACCAATCTTGTGCATCCAATAGGTGTGTTTGTGTCATTGGATGAACATTTAGGTCATTTTCGTCCTCCCTAGGCTTATTCTTGTCCAATTAGGGTTTCTAAACAATCTTGTGTATCCAATATGTGTGTTTGTGTCATTGGATGAACATTTAGGTCATTTTCGTCCTCCCTAGGCTTATTCTTGTCCAATTAGGGTTTTTAACCAATCTTGTGCATCCAATAAGTTCATTTGTGTCATTGGATTAACATTTAGGTCATTTTCGTCCTCCCTAGGCTTATTCTTGTCCAATTAGGGTTTCTAACCAATCTTGTGCATCCAATACGTGTGTTTGTGTCATTGGATGAACATTTAGGTCATTTTCGTCCTCCCTAGGCTTATTCTTGTCCAATTAGGGTTTCTAACCAATCTTGTGCATCCAATAGGTGTGTTTAGTCATTTGATGAACATTTAGGTTATTTTCGTCCTCCCTAGGCCTATTCTTGTGCAATTAGGGTTTTTAACCAATCTTGTGCATCCAATAGGTGTGTTTGTGTCATTTGATGAACATTTATGTTATTTTCGTCCTCCCTAGACTTATTCTTGTCCAATTAGGGTTTTTAACCAATCTTGTGCATCCAATAAGTTCATTTGTGTCATTGGATTAACATTTAGGTCATTTTCGTCCTCCCTAGGCTTATTCTTATCCAATTAGGGATTTTAACCAATCTTGTGCATCCAATAGGTGTGTTTGTGTCATTGGATGAACATTTAGGTCATTTTCGTCCTCCCTAGGCTTATTCTTGTCCAATTAGGGTTTCTAACCAATCTTGTGCATCCAATAGGTGTGTTTAGTCATTTGTTGAACATTTAGGTTATTTTCGTCCTCCCTAGGCTTATTCTTGTCCAATTAGGGTTTTTAACCAATCTTGTGCATCCAATAAGTTCATTTGTGTCATTGGATTAACATTTAGGTCATTTTCGTCCTCCCTAGGCTTATTCTTGTCCAATTAGGGTTTCTAACCAATCTTGTGCATCCAATAGGTGTGTTTGTGTCAATGGATGAACATTTAGGTCATTTTCATCCTCCCTAGTCTTATTCTTGTCCAATTAGGGTTTTAAGCAATCTTGTGCATCCAATAAGTTCATTTGTGTCATTGGATGAATATTTAGGTCATTTTCGTCCTCCCTAGGCTTATTCTTGTCCAATTAGGGTTTTAAGCAATCTTGTGCATCCAATAAGTTCATTTGTGTCATTGGATGAATATTTAGGTCATTTTCATCCTCCCTAGGCTTATTCTTGTCCAATTAGGGTTTCTAACCAATCTTGTGCATCCAATAGGTGTGTTTGTGTCATTGGATGAACATTTAGGACATTTTTGTCCTCCCTAGTCTTATTCTTGTCCAATTAAGGTTTTAAGCAATCTTGTGCATCCAATAAGTTCATTTGTGCCATTGGATGAATAGTTAGGTCATTTTCGTCCTCCCTAGGCTTATTCTTGTCAAATTAGGGTTTCTAACCAATCTTGTGCATCCAATAGGTGTGTTTGTGTCATTGGATGAACATTTAGGTCATTTTCGTCCTCCCTAGGCTTATTCTTGTCCAATTAGGGTTTTTAACCAATCTTGTGCATCCAATAAGTTCATTTGTGTCATTGGATTAACATTTAGGTCATTTTCGTCCTCCCTAGGCTTATTCTTGTCCAATTAGGGTTTCTAACCAATCTTGGGCATCCAATAGGTGTGTTTGTGTCATTGGATGAACATTTAGGTCATTTTCGTCCTCCCTAGTTTTATTTTTGTCCAATTAGGGTTTTTAACCAATCTTGTGCATCCAATAAGTTCATTTGTGTAATTGGATGAACATTTAGGTCATTTTCGTCCTCCCTAGGCTTATTCTTGTGCAATTAGGGTTTTTAACCAATCTTGTGCATCCAATAGGTGTGTTTGTGTCATTGGATGAACATTTTGGTCATTTTCGTCCTCCCTAGGCTTATTCTTGTCCAACTAGGGTTTTAAGCAATCTTTTGCATCCAATAAGTTCATTTGTGTCATTGGATTAACATTTAGGTCATTTTCGTCCTCCCTAGGCTTATTCTTGTCCAATTAGAGTTTTTAACCAATCTTGTGCATCCAATAAGTTCATTTGTGTCATTGGATGAATATTTAGGTCATTTTCGTCCTCCCTAGGCTTATTCTTGTCCAATTAGGGTTTCTAACCAATCTTGTGCATCCAATAGGTGTGTTTGTGTCATTGGATGAACATTTAGGTCATTTTCGTCCTCCCTATGCTTATTCTTGTCCATTTAGGGTTTTTAACCAATCTTGTGCGTCCAATAGGTGTGTTTGTGTCATTGGATGAAGATTTAGGTCATTTTCGTCCTCCTTAGGCTTATTCTTGTCCAATTAGGGTTTTTAACCAATCTTGAGCATCCAATAGGTGTGTTTGTGTCATTGGATGAACATTTAGGTCATTTTCGTCCTCCCTAGGCTTATTCTTGTCCAATTAGGGTTTTTAACCAATCTTGTGCATCCAATAAGTTCATTTGTGTCATTGGGTGAACATTTAGGTCATTTTCGTCCTCCCTAGGCTTATTCTTGTCCATTTAGGGTTTCTAACCAATCTTGTGCATCCAATAGGTGTGTTTAGTCATTTGATGAACATTTAGGTTATTTTCGTCCTCCCTAGGCTTATTCTTGTCCAATTAGGGTTTTTAACCAATCTTGTGCATCCAATAAGTTCATTTGTGTCATTGGATTATCATTTAGGTCATTTTCGTCCTCCCTAGGCTTATTCTTGTCCAATTAGGGTTTCTAACAAATCTTGTGCATCCAATAGGTGTGTTTGTGTCATTGGATGAACATTTAGGTCATTTTCATCCTCCCTAGGCTTATTCTTGTCCAATTAGGGTTTTTAACCAATCTTGTGCATCCAATAAGTTCATTTGTGTCATTGGATGAACATTTAGGTCATTTTCGTCGTCCCAAGGCTTATTCTTGTCCAATTAGGGTTTCTAACCAATCTTGTGCATCCAATAGGTGTGTTTAGTCATTTGATGAACATTTAGGTTATTTTCGTCCTCCCTAGGCTTATTCTTGTCCAATTAGGGTTTTTAACCAATCTTGTGCATCCAATAAGTTCATTTGTGTCATTGGATTATCATTTAGGTCATTTTCGTCCTCCCTAGGCTTATTCTTGTCCAATTAGGGTTTCTAACCAATCTTGTGCATCCAATAGGTGTGTTTGTGTCATTGGATGAACATTTAGGTTATTTTCATCCTCCCTTGGCTTATTCTTGTCCAATTAGGGTTTTTAACCAATCTTGTGCATCCAATAAGTTCATTTGTGTCATTGGGTGAACATTTAGGTCATTTTCGTCCTCCCTAGGCTTATTCTTGTCCATTTAGGGTTTCTAACCAATCTTGTGCATCCAATAGGTGTGTTTAGTCATTTGATGAACATTTAGGTTATTTTCGTCCTCCCTAGGCTTATTCTTGTCCAATTAGGGTTTTTAACCAATCTTGTGCATCCAATAAGTTCATTTGTGTCATTGGATTATCATTTAGGTCATTTTCGTCCTCCCTAGGCTTATTCTTGTCCAATTAGGGTTTCTAACCAATCTTGTGCATCCAATAGGTGTGTTTGTGTCATTGGATGAACATTTAGGTCATTTTCATCCTCCGTAGGCTTATTCTTGTCCAATTAGGGTTTTTAACCAATCTTGTGCATCCAATAAGTTCATTTGTGTCATTGGATGAACATTTAGGTCATTTTCGTCGTCCCAAGGCTTATTCTTGTCCAATTAGGGTTTCTAACCAATCTTGTGCATCCAATAGGTGTGTTTGTGTCATTGGATGAACATTTAGGTCATTTTCGTCCTCCCTAGTCTTATTCTTGTCCAATTAGGGTTTTAAGCAATCTTGTGCATCCAATAAGTTCATTTGTGTCATTGGATTTATATTTAGGTCATTTTCATCCTCCCTAGGCTTATTCTTGTCCAATTAGGGTTTCTAACCAATCTTGTGCATCCAATAGGTGTGTTTGTGTCATTGGATGAACATTTAGGTCATTTTCGTCCTCCCTAGGCTTATTCTTGTCCAATTAGGGTTTTTAACCAATCTTGTGCATCCAATAAGTTCATTTGTGTCATTGGATTAACATTTAGGTCAATTTCGTCCTTCCTAGGCTTATTCTTGTCCAATTAGGGTTTCTAACAAATCTTGTGCATCCAATAGGTGTTTTTGTGTCATTGGATGAACATTTAGGTCATTTTCGTCCTCCCTAGGCTTATTCTTGTCCAATTACGGTTTTTAACCAATCTTGTGCATCCAATAAGTTCATTTGTGTCATTGGATTAACATTTAGGTCATTTTCGTCCTTCCTAGGCTTATTCTTGTCCAATTAGGGTTTCTAACCAATCTTGTGCATCCAATAGGTGTGTTTGTGTCATTGGATGAACATTTAGGTCATTTTCGTCCTCCCTAGTCTTATTCTTGTCCAATTAGGGTTTTAAGCAATCTTGTGCATCCAATAAGTTCATTTGTGTCATTGGATTAACATTTAGGTCATTTTCGTCCACCCTATGCTTATTCTTGTCCAATTAGGGTTTTTAACCAATCATGTGCATCCAATAAGTTCATTTGTGTCATTGGATGAACATTTAGGTTATTTTCGTCCTCCCTAGTCTTATTCTTGTCCAATTAGGGTTTTAAGCAATCTTGTGCATCCAATAAGTTCATTTGTGTCATTGGATGAATAGTTAGGTCATTTTCGTCCTCCATAGGCTTATTCTTGTCAAATTAGGGTTTCTAACCAATCGTGTGCATCCAATAGGTGTGTTTGTGTCATTGGATGAACATTTAGGTCATTTTCGTCCTCCCTCGACTTATTCTTGTCCAATTAGGGTTTTTAACCAATCTTGTTCATCCAATAAGTTCATTTGTGTCATTGGATTAACATTTAGGTCATTTTCGTCCTTCCTAGGCTTATTCTTGTCCAATTAGGATTTCTAACCAATCTTGTGCATCCAATAGGTGTGTTTGTGTCATTGGATGAACATTTAGGTCATTTTCGTCCTCCCTAGGCTTATTCTTGTCCAATTAGGGTTTTTAACCAATCTTGTGCATCCAATAAGTTCATTTGTGTCATTGGATTAACATTTAGATCATTTTCGTCCTCCCTAGGCTTATTCTTGTCCAATTAGGGTTTTTAACCAATCTTGTGCATCCAATAAGTTCATTTGTGTCATTGGGTGAACATTTAGGTCATTTTCGTCCTCCCTAGGCTTATTCTTGTTCAATTAGGGTTTCTAACCAATCTTGTGCATCCAATAGGTGTGTTTAGTCATTTGATGAACATTTAGGTTATTTTCGTCCTCCCTAGGCTTATTCTTGTCCAATTAGGGTTTTTAACCAATCTTGTGCATCCAATAAGTTCATTTGTGTCATTGGATTATCATTTAGGTCATTTTCGTCCTCCCTAGGCTTATTCTTGTCCAATTAGGGTTTTTGACCAATCTTGTGCATCCAATAGGTGTGTTTGTGTCATTGGATGAACATTTAGGTCATTTTCGTCCTCCCTAGGCTTATTCTTGTCCAATTAGGGTTTCTAACCAATCTTGTGCATCCAATAGGTGTGTTTGTGTGATTGGATGAACATTTAGGTCATTTTCGTCCTCCCTAGGCTTATTCTTGTCCAATTAGGGTTTTTAACCAATCTTGTGCATCCAATAAGTTCATTTGTGTCATTGGGTGAACATTTAGGTCATTTTCGTCCTCCCTAGGCTTATTCTTGTCCAATTAGGGTTTCTATCCAATCTTGTGCATCCAATAGGTGTGTTTAGTCATTTGATAAACATTTAGGTCATTTTCGTCCTCCCTAGGCTTATTCTTGTCCAATTAGGGTTTTTAACCAATCTTGTGCATCCAATAAGTTCATTTGTGTCATTGGGTGAACATTTAGGTCATTTTCGTCCTCCCTAGGCTTATTCTTGTCCATTTAGGGTTTCTAACCAATCTTGTGCATCCAATAGGTGTGTTTAGTCATTTGATGAACATTTAGGTTATTTTCGTCCTCCCTAGGCTTATTCTTGTCCAATTAGGGTTTCTAACCAATCTTGTGCATCCAATAGGTGTGTTTGTGTCATTGGATGAACATTTAGGACATTTTCGTCCTCCCTAGGCTTATTCTTGTCCAATTAGGGTTTTTAACCAATCTTGTGCATCCAATAAGTTCATTTGTGTCATTGGGTGAACATTTAGGTCATTTTCGTCCTCCCTAGGCTTATTCTTGTCCAATTAGGGTTTCTAACCAATCTTGTGCATCCAATAGGTGTGTTTGTGTCATTGGATGAACATTTAGGTCATTTTCGTACTCCCCATGCTTATTCTTGTCCATTTAGGGTTTCTAACCAATCTTGTGCATCCAATAGGTGTGTTTGTGTCATTGGATGAACATTTAGGCCATTTTCGTCCTCCCTATGCTTATTCTTGTCCAATTAGGGTTTTTAACGAATCTTGTGCATCCAATAGGTGTGTTTGTGTCATTGGATGAACATTTAGGTCATTTTCGTCCTCCCTAGGCTTATTCTTGTCCAATTAGGGTTTTTAACCAATCTTGTGCATCCAATAAGTTCATTTGTGTCATTGGGTGAACATTTAGGTCATTTTCGTCCTCCCTAGGCTTATTCTTGTCCAATTAGGGTTTCTAACCAATCTTGTGCATCCAATAGGTGTGTTTGTGTCATTGGATAAACATTTAGGTCATTTTCGTCCTCCCTAGTCTTATTCTTGTCCAATTAGGGTTTTAAGCTATCTTGTGCATCCAATAAGTTCATTTGTGTCATTGGATGAATAGTTAGGTCATTTTCGTCCTCCCTAGGCTTATTCTTGTCCAATTAGGGTTTCTAAAGAATCTTGTGCATCCAATAGGTGTGTTTGTGTCATTGGATGAACATTTAGGTCATTTTCGTCCTCCCTAGGCTTATTCTTGTCCAATTAGGGTTTTTAACCAATCTTGTGCATCCAATAAGTTCATTTGTGTCATTGGATTAACATTTAGGTCATTTTCGCCCTTCCTAGGCTTATTCTTGTCCAATTAGGGTTTTTAACCAATCTTGTGCATCCAATAAGTTCATTTGTGTCATTGGATTAACATTTAGGTCATTTTCGTCCTTCCTAGGCTTATTCTTGTCCAATAAGGGTTTCTAACCAATCTTGTGCATCCAATAGGTGTGTTTGTGTCATTCGATGAACATTTAGGTTATTTTCGTCCTCCCTAGTCTTATTCTTGTCCAATTAGGGTTTTAAGCAATCTTGTGCATCCAATAAGTTCATTTGTGTCATTGGATGAATATTTAGGTCATTTTCGTCCTCCCTTGGCTTATTCTTGTCCAATTAGGGTTTCTAACTAATCTTGTGCATCCAATAGGTGTGTTTGTGTCATTGGGTGAACATTTAGGTCATTTTCGTCCTCCCTAGTCTTATTCTTGTCTAATTAGGGTTTTAATCAATCTTGTGCATCCAATAAGTTCATTTGTGTCATTGGATGAATATTTAGGTCATTTTCGTCCTCCCTAGGCTTATTCTTGTCAAATTAGGGTTTCTAACCAATCTTGTGCATCCAATAGGTGTGTTTGTGTCATTGGATGAACATTTAGGTCATTTTCGTCCTCCCTAGGCTTATTCTTGTCCAATTAGGGTTTCTAACCAATCTTGTGAATCCAATAGGTGTGTTTGTGTCATTGGATGAACATTTAGGTCATTTTCGTCCTCCCTAGGCTTATTTTTGTCCAATTAGGGTTTTTAACCAATCTTGTGCATCCAATAAGTTCATTTGTGTCATTGAATAAACATTTAGGTCATTTTCGTCAACCCTAGGCTTATTCTTGTCCAATTAGGGTTTTTAACCAATCTTGTGCATCCAATAGGTGTCTTTTTGTGTCATTGGATGAACATTTAGGTCATTTTCGTCCTCCCTAGGCTTATTCTTGTCCAATTAGGGTTTTTAACCAATCTTGTGCATCCAATAGGTGTGTTTGTGTCATTGGATGAACATTTAGGTCATTTTCGTCCTCCCTAGTCTTATTCTTGTCCAATTAGGGCTTTAAGCAATCTTGTGCATCCAATAAGTTCATTTGTGTCATTGGATAAGTATTTTGGTCATTTTCATCCTCCCTAGGCTTATTCTTGTCCAATTAGGGTTTCTAAACAATCTTGTGAATCTAATAGGTGGGTTTGTGTCATGGGATGAACATTTAGGTCATTTTCGTCCTCCCTAGGCTTATTCTTGTCCAATTAGGGTTTTTAACCAATCTTGTGCATCCAATAAGTTCATTTGTGTCATTGGGTGAACATTTAGGTCATTTTCGTCCTCCCTAGGCTTATTCTTGTCCATTTAGGGTTTCTAACCAATCTTGTGCATCCAATAGGTGTGTTTAGTCATTTGATGAACATTTAGGTTATTTTCGTCCTCCCTAGGCTTATTCTTGTCCAATTAGGGTTTCTAACCAATCTTGTGCATCCAATAGGTGTGTTTGTGTCATTGGATGAACATTTAGGTCATTTTCATCCTCCCTAGGCTTATTCTTGTCCAATTAGGGTTTTTAACCAATTTTGTGCATCCAATAAGTTCATTTGTGTCATTGGATGAACATTTAGGTCATTTTTGTCCTCCCAAGGCTTATTCTTGTCCAATTAGGGTTTCTAACCAATCTTGTGCATCCAATAGGTGTGTTTGTGTCATTGGATGAACATTTAGGTCATTTTCGTCCTCCCTAGTCTTATTCTTGTCCAATTAGGGTTTTAAGCAATCTTGTGCATCCAATAAGTTCATTTGTGTCATTGGATGAACATTTAGGTCATTTTCGTCCTCCCTAGTCTTATTCTTGTCCAATTAGGGTTTTTAACCAATCTTGTGCATCCAATAAGTTCATTTGTGTTATTGGATGAACATTTAGGTAATTTTCTTCCTCCCTAGGCATATTCTTGTCCAATTAGGGTTTTTAACAAATCTTGTGCATCCAATAAGTACATTTGTGTCATTGGGTGAACATTTAGGTCATTTTCGTCCTCCCTAGGCTTATTCTTGTCCAATTAGGGTTTCTAACCAATCTTGTGCATCCAATAGGTGTGTTTAGTCATTTGATGAACATTTAGGTTATTTTCGTCCTCCCTAGGCTTATTCTTGTCCAATTAGGGTTTTTAACCAATCTTGTGCATCCAATAAATTCATTTGTGTCATTGGATTAACATTTAGGTCATTTTCGTCCTCCCTAGGCTTATTCTTGTCCAATTAGGGTTTTTAACCAATCTTGTGCATCCAATAGGTGTGTTTGTGTCATTAGATGAACATTTAGGTCATTTTCGTCCTCCCTAGTCTTATTCTTGTCCAATTAGGGTTTTAAGCAATCTTGTGCATCCAATAAGTTCATTTGTGTCATTGGATGAATATTTTGGTCATTTTCATCCTCCCTAGGCTTATTCTTGTCCAATTAGGGTTTCTAAACAATCTTGTGAATCTGATAGGTGTGTTTGTGTCATTGGATGAACATTTAGGTCATTTTCGTCCTCCCTAGGCATATTCTTGTCCAATTAGGGTTTTTAACCAATCTTGTGCATCCAATAAGTTCATTTGTGTCATTGGATGAACATTTAGGTCATTTTCGTCCTCCCAAGGCTTATTCTTGTCCAATTAGGGTTTCTAACCAATCTTGTGCATCCAATAGGTGTGTTTCAGTCATTGGATGAACATTTAGGTCATTTTCGTCCTCCCTAGTCTTATTCTTGTCCAATTAGGGTTTTAAGCAATCTTGTGCATCCAATAAGTTCATTTGTGTCATTGGATGAATATTTAGGTCATTTTCATCCTCCCTAGGCTTATTCTTGTCCAATTAGGGTTTCTAACCAATCTTGTGCATCCAATAGGTGTGTTTGTGTCATTGGATGAACATTTAGATCATTTTCGTCCTCCTTAGTCTTATTGTTGTCCAATTAGGGTTTTTAACCAATCTTGTGCATCCAATAAGTTCATTTGTGTCATTGGATTAACATTTAGGTTATTTTCGTCCTCCCTAGGCTTTTTTTTGTCCAATTAGGGTTTTTAACCAATCTTGTGCATCCAATAAGTTCATTTGCGTCATTGGATTAACATTTAGGTCATTTTCGTCCTCCCTAGGGATATTCTTGTCCAATTAGGGTTTCTAACAAATCTTGTGCATCCAATAGGTGTGTTTGTGTCATTGGATGAACATTTAGGTCATTTTCGTCCTCCCTAGGCTTATTCTTGTCCATTTAGGGTTTCTAAGCAATCTTGTGCATCCAATAGGTGTGTTTAGTCATTTGATGAACATTTAGGTTATTTTCGTCCTCCCTAGGCTTATTCTTGTCCAATTAGGGTTTTTAACCAATCTTGTGCATCCAATAAGTTCATTTGTGTCATTGGATTATCATTTAGGTCATTTTCGTCCTCCCTAGGCTTATTCTTGTCCAATTAGGGTTTTTAACCAATCTTGTGCATCCAATAGGTGTGTTTGTGTCATTGGATGAACATTTAGGTCATTTTCGTACTCCCCATGCTTATTCTTGTCCATTTAGGGTTTCTAACCAATCTTGTGCATCCAATAGGTGTGTTTGTGTCATTGGATGAACATTTAGGTCATTTTCGTCATCCCTATGCTTATTCTTGTCCAATTAGGGTTTTTAACCAATCTTGTGCATCCAATAGGTGTGTTTGTGTCATTGGATGAACATTTAGGTCATTTTCGTCCTCCCTAGGCTTATTCTTGTCCAATTAGGGTTTTTAACCAATCTTGTGCATCCAATAAGTTCATTTGTGTCATTGGATGAACATTTAGGTCATTTTCGTCCTCCCTAGGCTTATTCTTGTCCAATTAGGGTTGTTAACCAATCTTGTGCATCCAATAGGTGTGTTTGTGTCATTGGATGAACATTTAGGTCATTTTCGTCCTCCCTAGGCTTATTCTTGTCCAATTAGGGTTTTTAACCAATCTTGTGCATCCAATAAGTTCATTTGTTTCATTGGATTAACATTTAGGTCATTTTCCTCCTTCCTAGGCTTATTCTTGTCCAATTAGTGTTTCTAACCAATCTTGTGCATCCAATAGGTGTGTTTGTGTCATTGGATGAACATTTAGGTCATTTTCGTCCTCCCTAGGCTTATTCTTGTCCAATTAGGGTTTTTAACCAATCTTGTGCATCCAATAAGTTCATTTGTGTCATTGGATTAACATTTAGGTCATTTTCGTCCTCCCTAGGCTTATGCTTGTCCAATTAAGGTTTCTAACCAATCTTGTGCATCCAATAGGTGTGTTTGTGTCATTGGATGAACATTTAGGTCATTTTCGTCCTCCCTAGTCTTATTCTTGTCCAATTAGGGTTTTAAGCAATCTTGTGCATCCAATAAGTTCATTTGTGTCATTGGATGAATATTTTGGTCATTTTCATCCTCCCTAGGCTTATTCTTGTCCAATTAGGGTTTCTAAACAATCTTGTGAATCTAATAGGTGTGTTTGTGTCATTGGATGAACATTTAGGTCATTTTCGTCCTCCCTAGGCTTATTCTTGTCCAATTAGGGTTTTTAACCAATCTTGTGCATCCAATAAGTTCATTTGTGTCATTGGATGAACATTTAGGTCATTTTCGTCCTCCCTTGGCTTATTCTCGTCCAATTAGGGTTTTTAACCAATCTTGTGCATCCAATAAGTTCATTTGTGTCATTGGATGAACATTTAGGTCATTTTCGTCCTCCCTAGGCTTATTCTTGTCCAATTAGGGTTTTCAACCAATCTTGTGCATCCAATAAGATCATTTGTGTCATTGGATGAACATTTAGGTCATTTTCGTCCTCCCTAGGCTTATTCTTGTCGAATTAGGATTTTTAACCAATCTTGTGCATCCAATAACTTCATTTGTGTCATTGGATGAACATTTAGGTCATTTTCGTCCTCCTTAGTCTTATTCTTGTCCAATTAGGGTTTTTATGCAATCTTGTGCATCCAATAGGCGTGTTTGTGTCATTGGAGGAACATTTAGGTCATTTTCGTCCTCCCTTGGCTTGTTCTTGTCCAATCAGGGTTTTTAACCAACCTTGTGCATCCAATAAGTTCATTTGTGTCATTGGTTGAACATTTAGGTCATTTTCGTCCTCCCTAGGCTTATTCTTGTCCAATTAGGGTTTTTAACCAACCTTGTGCATCCAATAAGTTCATTTGTGTCATTGGTGGAACATTTAGGTCATTTACGTCCCCCCTAGTCTTATTCTTGTCCAATTAGGGATTTTATGCAATCTTGTGCATCCAATAGGTGTGTTTGTGTCATTGGACTTACATTTAGGTCATTTTCGTCCTCCCTAGGCTTATTCTTGTCCAATTAGGGTTTTTAACCAATCTTGTGCATCCAATAAGTTCATTTGTGTCATTGGATGAACATTTAGGTCATTTTCGTCCTCCCTATTCTTATTCTTGTCCAATTAGGGTTTTTATGCAATCTTGTGCATCCAATAGGTGTGTTTGTGTCATTGGACGAACATTTAGGTCATTTTCGTCCTCCCTAGGCTTATTCTTGTCTAGTTAGGGTTTTTAACCAATCTTGTGCATCCAATTAGTTCATTTGTGTCATTCGATGAACATATAGGTCATTTTCGTCCTCCCTAGGCTTATTCTTGTCCAATTAGGGTTTTTAACCAATCTTGTGCATCCAATAAGTTCATTTGTGTCATTGGATGAACATTTAGGTCATTTTCGTCCTCCCTAGGCTTATTCTTGTCCAATTAGGGTTTTTAACCAATCTTGTGCATCCAATAAGTTCATTTGTGTCATTGGATGAACATTTAGGTCATTTTCGTCCTCCCTAGGCTTATTCTTGTCCAATTAGGGTTTTTAACCAATCTTGTGCGTCCAATAAGTTCATTTGTATCATTGGATAAACATTTAGGTCATTTTCGTCCTCCCTAAGCTTATTCTTGTCCAATTAGGGTTTCTAAACAATCTTGTGCATCCAATAGGTGTGTTTGTATCATTGGATGAACATTTAGGTCATTTTCGTCCTCCCTAGGCTTATTCTTGTCCAACTAGGGTTTTAAGCAATCTTGTGCATCCAATAAGTTCATTTGTGTCATTGGATTAACATTTAGGTCATTTTTGTCCTCCCTAGGCTTATTCTTGTCCAATTAGGGTTTTTAACCAATCATGTGCATCCAATAAGTTCATTTGTGTCATTGGATGAACACTAAGGTCATTTTTGTCCACCCTAGGCTTATTTTTGTCCAATTAGGGTTTTTAACCAATCTTATGCATCCAATAAGTTCATTTGTGTCATTGGATGAACATTTAGGTCATTTTCGTCCTCCCTAGGCTTATTCTTGTCCAATTAGGGTTTTTAACCAATCTTGTGCTTCCAATAGGTGTGTTTGTGTCATTGGATGAACATTTAGGTCATTTTCGTCCTCCCTAGTCTTATTCTTGTCCAATTAGGGCTTTAAGCAATCTTGTGCATCCAATAAGTTCATTTGTGTCATTGGATGAATATTTTGGTCATTTTCATCCTCCCTAGGCTTATTCTTGTCCAATTAGGGTTTCTAAACAATCTTGTGAATCTAATAGGTGTGTTTGTGTCATGGGATGAACATTTAGGTCATTTTCGTCCTCCCTAGTCTTATTCTTGTCCAATTAGGGTTTTTAACCAATCTTGTGCATCCAATAAGTTCATTTGGGTCATTGGATGAACATTTAGGTCATTTTCGTCCTCCCTAGGCTTATTCTTGTCCAACTAGGGTTTTAAGCAATCTTGTGCATCCAATAAGTTCATTTGTGTCATTGGATTAACATTTAGGTCATTTTTGTCCTCCCTAGGCTTATTCTTGTCCAATTAGGGTTTTTAACCAATCATGTGCATCCAATAAGTTCATTTGTGTCATTGGATGAACACTAAGGTCATTTTTGTCCACCCTAGGCTTATTCTTGTCCAATTAGGGTTTTTAACCAATCTTATGCATCCAATAAGTTCATTTGTGTCATTGGATGAACATTTAGGTCATTTTCGTCCTCCCTAGGCTTATTCTTGTCCAATTAGGGTTTTTAACCAATCTTGTGCATCCAATGGGTGTGTTTGTGTCATTGGATGAACATTTAGGTCATTTTCGTCCTCCCTAGGCTTATTCTTGTCCAATTACGGTTTATAACCAATCTTGTGCATCCAATAAGTTCAATTGTGTCATTGGATGAACATTTAGGTCATTTTCGTCCTCCCTAGGCTTATTCTTGTCCAATTAGGGTTTTTAACCAATCTTGTGCATCCAATAAGCTCATTTGTGTCAATTGATGAACATTTAGGTCATTTTCGTCCTCCCTAAGCTTATTCTTTTCCAATTAGGGTTTCTAAACAATCTTGTGCATCCAATAGGTGTGTTTGTGTCATTGGATGAACATTTAGGTCACTTTCGTCCTCTCTAGGCTTATTCTTGTCCAATAAGGGTTTTAAGCAATCTTGTGCATCCAATAAGTTCATTTGTGTCATTGGGTTAACATTTAGGTCATTTTCGTCCTCCCTAGGCTTATTCTTGTCAAATTAGGGTTTTTAACCAATCATGGGCATCCAATAAGTTCATTTGTGTCATTGGATGAACAATTAGGTCATTTTCTTCCACCCTAGGCTTATTCTTGTCCAATTTGGGGTTTTAACCAATCTTGTGCATCCAATAAGTTCATTTGTGTAATTGGATGAACATTTAGGTCATTTTCGTCCTCCCTAGGCTTATTCTTGTCCAATTAGGGTTTTTAACCAATCTTGTGCATCCAATAGGTGTGTTTGTGTCATTAGATGAACATTTAGGTCATTTTCGTCCTCCCTAGTCTTATTCTTGTCCAATTAGGGTTTTAAGCAATCTTGTGCATCCAATAAGTTCATTTGTGTCATTGGATGAATATTTTGGTCATTTTCATCCTCCCTAGGCTTATTCTTGTCCAATTAGGGTTTCTAAACAATCTTGTGAATCTGATAGGTGTGTTTGTGTCATTGGATGAACATTTAGGTCATTTTCGTCCTCCCTAGGCATATTCTTGTCCAATTAGGGTTTTTAACCAATCTTGTGCATCCAATAAGTTCATTTGTGTCATTGGATGAACATTTAGGTCATTTTCGTCCTCCCAAGGCTTATTCTTGTCCAATTAGGGTTTCTAACCAATCTTGTGCATCCAATAGGTGTGTTTCAGTCATTGGATGAACATTTAGGTCATTTTCGTCCTCCCTAGTCTTATTCTTGTCCAATTAGGGTTTTAAGCAATCTTGTGCATCCAATAAGTTCATTTGTGTCATTGGATGAATATTTAGGTCATTTTCATCCTCCCTAGGCTTATTCTTGTCCAATTAGGGTTTCTAACCAATCTTGTGCATCCAATAGGTGTGTTTGTGTCATTGGATGAACATTTAGATCATTTTCGTCCTCCTTAGTCTTATTGTTGTCCAATTAGGGTTTTTAACCAATCTTGTGCATCCAATAAGTTCATTTGTGTCATTGGATTAACATTTAGGTTATTTTCGTCCTCCCTAGGCTTTTTTTTGTCCAATTAGGGTTTTTAACCAATCTTGTGCATCCAATAAGTTCATTTGCGTCATTGGATTAACATTTAGGTCATTTTCGTCCTCCCTAGGGATATTCTTGTCCAATTAGGGTTTCTAACAAATCTTGTGCATCCAATAGGTGTGTTTGTGTCATTGGATGAACATTTAGGTCATTTTCGTCCTCCCTAGGCTTATTCTTGTCCATTTAGGGTTTCTAAGCAATCTTGTGCATCCAATAGGTGTGTTTAGTCATTTGATGAACATTTAGGTTATTTTCGTCCTCCCTAGGCTTATTCTTGTCCAATTAGGGTTTTTAACCAATCTTGTGCATCCAATAAGTTCATTTGTGTCATTGGATTATCATTTAGGTCATTTTCGTCCTCCCTAGGCTTATTCTTGTCCAATTAGGGTTTTTAACCAATCTTGTGCATCCAATAGGTGTGTTTGTGTCATTGGATGAACATTTAGGTCATTTTCGTACTCCCCATGCTTATTCTTGTCCATTTAGGGTTTCTAACCAATCTTGTGCATCCAATAGGTGTGTTTGTGTCATTGGATGAACATTTAGGTCATTTTCGTCATCCCTATGCTTATTCTTGTCCAATTAGGGTTTTTAACCAATCTTGTGCATCCAATAGGTGTGTTTGTGTCATTGGATGAACATTTAGGTCATTTTCGTCCTCCCTAGGCTTATTCTTGTCCAATTAGGGTTTTTAACCAATCTTGTGCATCCAATAAGTTCATTTGTGTCATTGGATGAACATTTAGGTCATTTTCGTCCTCCCAAGGCTTATTCTTGTCCAATTAGGGTTTCTAACCAATCTTGTGCATCCAATAGGTGTGTTTGTGTCATTGGATGAACATTTAGGTCATTTTCATCCTCCCTAGGCTTATTCTTGTCCAATTAGGGTTTTTAACCAATCTTGTGCCTCCAATAAGTTCATTTGTGTCATTGGATTAACATTTAGGTAATTTTCGTCCTTCCTAGGCTTATTCTTGACCAATTAGGGTTTTTAACCAATCTTGTGCATCAAATAAGTTCATTTGTGTCATTGGATTAACATTTAGGTCATTTTCGTCCTCCCTAGGCTTATTCTTGTCCAATTAGGGTTTCTAACCAATCTTGTGCATCCAATAGGTGTGTTTGTGTCATTGGATGAACATTTAGGTCATTTTCGTCCTCCCTAGGCTTATTCTTGTCCAATTAGGGTTTTTAACCAATCTTGTGCATCCAATAAGTTCATTTGTGTCATTGGATGAATAGTTAGGTCATTTTCGTCCTCCCTAGGCTTATTCTTGTCCAATTAGGGTTTCTAACCATTCTTGTGCATCCAATAGGTGTGTTTGTTTCATTGGATGAACATTTAGGTCATTTTAGTCCTCCCTAGTCTTATTCTTGTCCAATTAGGGTTTTTAACCAATCTTGTGCATCCAATAAGTTCATTTGTGTCATTGGATGAACATTTAGGTCATTTTCGTCCTCCCTAGGCTTATTCTTGTCCAATTAGGGTTTTTAACCAATCTTGTGCATCCAATAGGTGTGTTTGTGTCATTGGATGAACATTTAGGTCATTTTCTTCCTCCCTGGGCTTATTCTTGTCCAATTAGGGTTTTGAACCAATCTTGTGCATCCAAAAGGTGTGTTTGTGTTATTGGATGAACATTTAGGTCATTTTCGTCCTCCCTAGGCTTATTCTTGTCCAATTAGGGTTTTTAACCAATCTTGTGCATCCAATAAGTTCATTTGTGTCATTGGATGAACATTTAGGTCATTTTCGTCCTCCCAAGGCTTATTCTTGTCCAATTAGGGTTTTTAACCAATCTTGTTCATCCAATAAGTTCATTTGTGTCATTGGATGAACATTTAGGTCATTTTCGTCCTCCCTAGGCTTATTCTTGTTCAATTAGGGTTTCTAACCAATCTTGTGCATCCAATAGGTGTGTTTGTGTCATTGGATGAACATTTAGGTCATTTTCGTCCTCCCTAGTCTTATTCTTGTCCAATTGGGGTTTTAAGCAATCTTGTGCATCCAATAAGTTCATTTGTGTCATTGGATGAACATTTAGGTCATTTTCGTCCTCCCTAGGCTTATTCTTGTCCAATTAGGGTTTTTAACCAATCTTGTGCATCCAATAGGTGTATTTGTGTCATTGGATTAACATTTAGGTCATTTTCGTCCTCCCTAGGCTTATTCTTGTCCAATTAGGGTTTTTAACCAATCTTGTGTATCCAATATGTTCATTTGTGTCATTGGATTAACATTTAGGTCATTTTCGTCCTTCCTAGGCTTATTCTTGTCCAATTAGGGTTTCTAACCAATCTTGTGCATCAAATAGGTGTGTTTGTTTCATTGGATGAACATTTAGGTCATTTTCGTCCTCCCTAGTCTTATTCTTGTCCAATTAGGGTTTTAAGCAATCTTGTGCATCCAATAAGTTCATTTGTGTCATTGGATGAATATTTAGGTCATTTTCATCCTCCCTAGGCTTATTCTTGTCCAATTAGGGTTTCTAACCAATCTTGTGCATCCAATAGGTGTGTTTGTGTCATTGGATGAACATTTAGGGCATTTTCGTCCTCCCTAGTTTTATTCTTGTCCAATTAGGGTTTTTAACCAATCTTGTGCATCCAATAAGTTCATTTGTGTCATTGGATGAACATTTAGGTCATTTTCGTCCTCCCTAGGCTTATTCTTGTGCAATTAGGGTTTTTAACCAATCTTGTGCATCCAATTGGTGTGTTTGTGTCTTTGGATGAACATTTAGGTCATTTTCGTCCTCCCTAGTCTTATTCTTGTCCAATTAGGGTTTTAAGCAATCTTGTGCATCCAATAAGTTCATTTGTGTCATTGGATGAATATTTAGGTCATTTTCATCCTCCCTAGGCTTATTCTTGTCCAATTAGGGTTTCTAACCAATCTTGTGCATCCAATAGGTGTGTTTGTGTCATTGGATGAACATTTAGGTCGTTTTCGTCCTCCCTAGGCTTATTCTTGTCCAATTAGGGTTTCTAACCAATCTTGTGCATCCAATAGGTGTGTTTAGTCATTTGATGAACATTTAGGTTATTTTCGTCCTCCCTAGGCTTATTCTTGTGCAATTAGGGTTTTTAACCAATCTTGTGCATCCAATAGGTGTGTTTGTGTCATTTGATGAACATTTAGGTTATTTTCGTCCTCCCTAGGCTTATTCTTGTCCAATTAGGGTTTTTAACCAATCTTGTGCATCCAATAAGTTCATTTGTGTCATTGGATTAACATTTAGGTCATTTTGGTCCTCCCTAGGCTTATTCTTGTCCAATTAGGGTTTCTAAACAATCTTGTGCATCCAATAGGTGTGTTTGTGTCATTGGATGAACATTTAGGTCATTTTCGTCCTCCCTAGGCTTATTCTTGTCCAATTAGGGTTTTTAACCAATCTTGTGCATCCAATAAGTTCATTTGTGTCATTGGATGAATAGTTAGGTCATTTTCGTCCTCCCTAGCCTTATTCTTGTCCAATTAGGGTTTCTAACCAATCTTGTGCATCCAATAGGTGTGTTTAGTCATTTGATGAACATTTAGGTTATTTTCGTCCTCCCTAGGCTTATTCTTGTCCAATTAGGGTTTTTAACCAATCTTGTGCATCCAATAAGTTCATTTGTGTCATTGGACTAACATTTAGGTCATTTTCGTCCTCCCTAGGCTTATTCTTGTCCAATTAGGGTTTCTAACCAATCTTGTGCATCCAATAGGTGTGTTTGTGTCATTGGATGAACATTTAGGTCATTTTCGTCCTCCCTAGGCATATTGTTGTCCAATTAGGGTTTTTAACCAATCTTGTGCATCCAATAAGTTCATTTGTGTCATTGGATGAACATTTAGGTCATTTTCGTCCTCCCAAGGCTTATTCTTGTCCAATTAGGGTTTCTAACCAATCTTGTGCATCCAATAGGTGTGTTTCAGTCATTGGATGAACATTTAGGTCATTTTCGTCCTCCCTAGTCTTATTCTTGTCCAATTAGGGTTTTAAGCAATCTTGTGCATCCAATAAGTTCATTTGTGTCATTGGATGAACATTTAGGTCATTTTCGTCCTCCCTATGCTTATTCTTGTCCAATTAGGGTTTTTAACCAATTTTGTGCATCCAATAAGTTCATTTGTGTCATTGGATGAACATTTAGGTCATTTTCGTCCTCCCTAGTCTTATTCTTGTCCAATTAGGGTTTTTAACCAATCTTGTGCATCCAATAAGTTCATTTGTGTCATTGGATGAACATTTAGGTCATTTTCGTCCTCCCTATGCTTATTCTTTTCCAATTAGGGTTTTTAACCAATCTTGTGCATCCAATAGGTGTGTTTGTGTCATTGGATGAACATTTAGGTCATTTTCGTCCTCCCTAGGCTTATTCTTGTCCAATTAGGGTTTCTAACCAATCTTGTGCATCCAATAAGTGTGTTTGTGTCATTGGATGAACATTTAGGTCATTTTCGTCCTCCCTAGGCTTATTCTTGTCCAATTAGGGTTTTTAACCAATCTTGTGCATCCAATAAGTTCATTTGTGTCATTGGATGAATATTTAGGTCATTTTTGTCCTCCCTAGGCTTATTCTTGTCCAATTAGGGTTTCTAACCAATCTTGTGCATCCAATAGGTGTGTTTGTGTCATTGGATGAACATTTAGTTCATGTTCGTCCCCCCTAGTCTTATTCTTGTCCAATTAGGGTTTTAAGCAATCTTGTGCATCCAATAAGTTCATTTGTGTCATTGGATGAATATTTAGGTCATTTTCATCCTCCTTAGGCTTATTCTTGTCCAATTAGGGTTTCTAACCAATCTTGTGCATCCAATAGGTGTGTTTGTGTCATTGGATGAACATTTAGGTCATTTTCGTCCTCCCTAGTCTTATTCTTGTCCAATTAGGGTTTTAAGCAATCTTGTGCATCCAATAAGTTCATTTGTGTCATTGGATGAATGTTTAGGTCATTTTCGTCCTCCCTAGGCTTATTCTTGTCCAATTAGGGTTTCTAACCAATCTTGTGCATCCAATAGGTGTGTTTGTGTCATTGGATGAACATTTAGGTCATTTTCGTCCTCCCTAGGCTTATTCTTGTCGAATTAGGGTTTTTAACCAATCTTGTGCATCCAATAAGTTCATTTGTGTCATTGGATTAACATTTAGGTTATTTTCGTCCTCCCTAGGCTTATTTTTGTCCAATTAGGGTTTTTAACCAATCTTGTGCATCCAATAAGTTCATTTGCGTCATTGGATTAACATTTAGGTGATTTTCGTCCTCCCTAGGGATATTCTTGTCCAATTAGGGTTTCTAACCAATCTTGTGCATCCAATAGGTGTGTTTGTGTCATTGGATGAACATTTAGGTCATTTTCGTCCTCCCTAGGCTTATTCTTGTCCATTTAGGGTTTCTAAGCAATCTTGTGCATCCAATAGGTGTGTTTAGTCATTTGATGAACATTTAGGTTATTTTCGTCCTCCCTAGGCTTATTCTTGTCCAATTAGGGTTTTTAACCAATCTTGTGCATCCAATAAGTTCATTTGTGTCATTGGATTATCATTTAGGTCATTTTCGTCCTCCCTAGGCTTATTCTTGTCCAATTAGGGTTTCTAACCAATCTTGTGCATCCAAAAGGTGTGTTTGTGTCATTGGATGAACATTTAGGTCATTTTCGTCCTCCCTAGGCTTATTCTTGTCCAATTAGGGTTTTTAACCAATCTTGTGCATCCAATAAGTTCATTTGTGTCATTGGATGAACATTTAGGTCATTTTCGTCCTCCCAAGGGTTATTCTTGTCCAATTAGGGTTTCTAACCAATCTTGTGCATCCAATAGGTGTGTTTGTGTCATTGGATGAACATTTAGGTCATTTTCGTCCTCCCTAGTCTTATTCTTGTCTAATTAGGGTTTTAAGCAATCTTGTGCATCCAATAAGTTCATTTGAGTCATTGGATGAATATTTAGGTCAATTTCATCCTCCCTAGGCTTATTCTTGTCCAATTAGGGTATCTAACCAATCTTGTGCATCCAATAGGTGTGTTTGTGTCATTGGATGAACATTTAGGTTATTTTCGTCCTCCCTAGGCTTATTCTTGTCCATTTAGGGTTTCTAAGCAATCTTGTGCATCCAATAGGTGTGTTTAGTCATTTGATGAACATTTAGGTTATTTTCGTCCTCCCTAGGCTTATTCTTGTCCAATTAGGGTTTTTAACCAATCTTGTGCATCCAATAAGTTCATTTGTGTCATTGGATTATCATTTAGGTCATTTTCGTCCTCCCTAGGCTTATTCTTGTCCAATTAGGGTTTTAACCAATCTTGTGCTTCCAATAAGTTCATTTGTGTCATTGGATGAATAGTTAAGCCATTTTCGTCCTCCCTAGGCTTATTCTTGTCAAATTAGGGTTTCTAACCAATCGTGTGCATCCAATAGGTGTGTTTGTGTCATTGGATGAACATTTAGGTCCTTTTCGTCCTCCCTAGTCTTATTCTTGTCCAATTAGGGTTTTAAGCAATCTTGTGCATCCAATAAGTTCATTTGTTCATTGGATGAATAGTTAGGTCATTTTCGTCCTCCCTAGGCTTATTCTTGTCAAATTAGGGTTTCTAACCAATCTTGTGCATCCAATAGGTGTGTTTGTGTCATTGGATGAACATTTAGGTCATTTTCGTCCTCCCTAGGCTTATTCTTGTCCAATTAGGGTTTTTAACCAATCTTGTGACTCCAATAGGTGTGTTTGTGTCATTGGATGAACATTTAGGTCATTTTCGTCCTCCCTAGGCTTATTCTTGTCCAATTAGGGTTTTAACCAATCTTGTGCATCCAATAAGTTCATTTGTGTCATTGGAATAACATTTAGGTCATTTTCGTCCTCCCTAGGCTTATTCTTGTCCAATTAGGATTTCTAACCAATCTTGTGCATCCAATAGGTGTGTTTGTGTCATTGGATGAACATTTAGGTCATTTTCGTCCTCCCTGGGCTTATTCTTGTCCAATTAGGGTTTATAACCAATCTTGTGAATCCAATAAGTTCAATTGTGTCATTGGATGAATATTTAGGTCATTTTCGTCCTCCCTAGGCTTATTCTTGTCCAATTAGGGTTTTTAACCAATCTTGTGCATCCAATAAGTTCATTTGTGTCATTGGATGAACATTTAGGTCATTTTCGTCCTCCCTAGGCTTGTTCTTGTCCAATTAGGGTTTTTAACCAACCTTGTGCATCCAATAAGTTCATTTGTGTCATTGGTGGAACATTTAGGTCATTTACGTCCTCCCTAGTCTTATTCTTGTCCAATTAGGGTTTTTATGCAATCTTGTGCATCCAATAGGTGTGTTTGTGTCATTGGAGGAACGTTTAGGTCATTTTGGTCCTCCCTAGTCTTATTCTTGTCCAATTAGGGTTTTTATACAATCATGTGCATCCAATAGGTGTGTTTGTGTCATTGGAGGAACATTTAGGTCATTTTCGTCATCCCTAGTCTTATTCTTGTCCAATTAGGGTTTTAAGCAATCTTGTGCTTCCAATATGTGTGTTTGTGACATTGGAGGAACATTTAGGTCATTTTCGTCCTCCCTAGTCTTATTCTTGTCCAATTAGGGTTTTTATACAATCTTGTGCATCCAATAGGTGTGTTTGTGTCATTGGACGAACATTTAGGTCATTTTCGTCCTCCCTAGGCTTATTCTAGTCCGATTAGGGTTTTAAACCAATCTTGTGCATTCAATAAGTTCATTTGTGACATTGGAGGAACATTTAGGTCATTTTCGTCCTCCCTAGTCTTATTCTTGTCCAATTAGGGTTTTTATGCAATCTTGTGCATCCAATAGGTGTGTTTGTGTCATTGGACGAACATTTAGGTCATTTTCGTCCTCCCTAGGCTTATTCTTGTCCAATTAGGGTTATTAACCAATCATGTGCATCCAATAAGTTCATTTGTGTCATTGGATGAACATTTAGGTCATTTTCGTCCTCCCTAGGCTTATTCTTGTCCAATTAGGGTTTTTAACCAATCTTGTGCATCCAATAAGTTCATTTGTGTCATTGGATGAACATTTAGGTCATTTTCGTCCTCCCTAGTCTTATTCTTGTCCAATTAGGGTTTTTAACCAATCTTGTGCATCCAATAAGTTCATTTGTGTCATTGGATGAACATTTAGGTCATTTTCGTCCTCCCTAGTCTTATTCTTGTCCAATTAGGGTTTTTATGCAATCTTGTGCATCCAATAGGAGTGTTTGTGTCACTGGAGGAACATTTAGGTCATTTTCGTCCTCCCTAGTCTTATTCTTGTCCAATTAGGGTTTTTATGCAATCTTGTGCATCCAATAGGTGTGTTTGTGTCATTGGACGAACATTTAGGTCATTTTCGTCCTCCCTAGGCTTATCCTTTTCCAAGTAGGGTTTTTAACCAATCTTGTGCATCCAATAAGTTCATTTGTGTCATTGGATGAACATTTATGTCATTTTCGTCCTCCCTAGTCTTATTCTTGTCCAATTAGGGTTTTTATGCAATCTTGTGCATCCAATAGGTGTGTTTGTGTCACTGGAGGAACATTTAGGTCATTTTCGTCCTCCCTAGTCTTATTCTTGTCGAATTAGGGTTTTTATGCAATCTTGTGCATCCAATAGGTGTGTTTGTGTCATTGGACGAACATTTAGGTCATTTTCGTCCTCCCTAGGCTTATTCTTGTCCAAGTAGGGTTTTTAACCAACCTTGTGCATCCAATACGTTCATTTGTGTCATTGGATGAACATTTAGGTCATTTTCGTCATCCCTAGTTTTATTCTTGTCCAATTAGGGTTTTAAGCAATCTTGTGCATCCAATATGTGTGTTTGTGTCATTGGATGAACATTTAGGTCATTTTCGTCCTCCCTATGCTTATTCTTGTCCAATTAGGGTTTTTAACCAATCTTGTGCATCCAATAAGTTCATTTGTGTCATTGGATGAACATTTAGGTCATTTACGTCCTCCCTAGGCTTATTCTTGTCCAATTAGGGTTTTTAACCAATCTTGTGCATCCAATAAGTTCATTTGTGTCATTGGATTAACATTTAGGTCATTTTCGTCCTCCCCAGTCTTATTTTGGTCCAATTAGGGTTTTAAGCAATCTTGTGCATCCAATAAGTTCATTTGTGTCATTGGATGAATATTTAGGTCATTTTCATCCTCCCTAGGCTTATTCTTGTCCAATTAGGGTTTCTAACCAATCTTGTGCATCCAATAGGTGTGTTTGTGTCATTGGATGAACATTTAGGTCATTTTCGTCCTCCCTAGTCTTATTCTTGTCCAATTAGGGTTTTAAGCAATCTTGTGCATCCAATAAGTTTATTTGTGTCATTGGATTAACATTTAGGTCATTTTCGTCCTCCCTAGGCTTATGCTTGTCCAATTATGGTTTTCAACCAATCTTGTGCATCCAATAAGTTCATTTGTGTAATTGGACGAACATTTAGGTCATTTTCGTCCTCCCTAGGCTTATTCTTGTCCAATTAGGGTTTTAAGCAATCTTGTGCATCCAATAAGTTCATTTGTGTCATTGGATGAATATTTAGGTCATTTTCATCCTCCCTAGGCTTATTCTTGTCCAATTAGGGTTTCTAACCAATCTTGTGCATCCAATAGGTGTGTTTTTGTCATTGGATGAACATTTAGGTCATTTTCGTCCTCCCTAGTCTTATTCTTGTCCAATTAGGGTTTTTAACCAATCTTGTGCATCCAATAAGTTCATTTGTGTCATTGGATGAACATTTAGGTCATTTTCGTCCTCCCTAGGCTTATTCTTGTCCAATTAGGGTTTTTAACCAATCTTGTGCATCCAATAAGTTCATTTGTGTCATTGGATGAACATTTAGGTCATTTTTGTCCACCCTAGTCTTATTCTTTTCCAAATAGGGTTTTTATGCAATCTTGTGCATCCAATAGGTGTGTTTGTGTCATTGGAGGAACATTTAGGTCATTTTCGTCCTCCCTAGTCTTATTCTTGTCCAATTAGGGATTTTATGCAATCTTGTGCATCCAATAGGTGTGTTTGTGTCATTGGACGAACATTTAGGTCATTTTCGTCCTTCCTAGGCTTATTCTTGTCCAATTAGGGTTTTTAACCAATCTTGTGCATCCAATAAGTTCATTTGTGTCATTGGATGAACATTTAGGTCATTTTCGTCCTCCCTAGGGTTATTCTTGTCCAATTAGTGTTTTTATGCAATCTTGTGCATCCAATAGGTGTGTTTGTGTCATTGGATGAACATTTAGGTCATTTTCGTCCTCCCTAGGCTTATTCTTGTCCAATTAGGGTTTTTAACCAATCTTGTGCATCCAATAAGTTCATTTGTGTCATTGGATGAACATTTAGGTCATTTTCGTCCTCCCTAGGCTTATTCTTGTCCAATTAGGGTTTTCAACCCATCTTGTGCATCCAATAAGTTCATTTGTGTCATTGGATGAACATTTAGGTCATTTTCGTCCTCCCTAGGCTTATTCTTGTCCAATTAGGGTTTTTAACCAATCTTGTGCATCCAATAAGTTCATTTGTGTCATTGGATGAACATTTAGGTCATTTTCGTCCTCCCAAGGCTTATTCTTGTCCAATTAGGGTTTCTAACCAATCTTGTGCATCCAATAAGTTCATTTGTGTCATTGGATGAACATTTAGGTCATTTTCATCCTCCCTAGGCTTATTCTTGTCCAATTAGGTTTTTTAACCAATCTTGTGCATCGAATAAGTTCATTTGTGTCATTGGATGAACATTTAGGTCATTTTCGTCCTCCCAATGCTTATTCTTGTCCAATTAGGGTTTCTAACCAATCTTGTGCATCCAATAGGTGTGTTTATGTCATTGGATGAACATTTAGGTCATTTTCGTCCTCCCTATGCTTATTCTTGTCCAATTAGAGTTTTTAACCAATCTTGTGCATCCAATAGGTGTGTTTGTGTCATTGGATGAACATTTAGGTCATTTTCGTCCTCCCTAGGCTTATTCTTGTCCAATTAGGGTTTTTAACCAATCTTGTGCATCCAATAAGTTCATTTGTGTCATTGGGTGAACATTTAGGTCATTTTCGTCCTATCTAGGCTTATTGTTGTCCAATTAGGGTTTCTAACCAATCTTGTGCATCCAATAGGTGTGTTTAGTCATTTGATGAACATTTAGGTTATTTTCGTCCTCCCTAGGCTTATTCTTGTCCAATTAGGGTTTTTAACCAATCTTGTGCATCCAATAAGTTCATTTGTGTCATTGGATTAACATTTAGGTCATTTTCGTGCTTCCTATGGTTATTCTTGTCCAATTAGGGTTTCTAACCAATCTTGTGCATCTAATAGGTGTGTTTGTGTCATTGGATGAACATTTAGGTCATTTTCGTCCTCCCTAGGCTTATTCTTGTCCAATTAGGGTTTTTAACCAATCTTGTGCATCCAATAAGTTCATTTGTGTCATTGGGTGAACATTTAGGTCATTTTCGTCCTGCCGAGGCTTATTCTTGTCCAATTAGGGTTTCTAACCAATCTTGTGCATCCAATAGGTGTGTTTAGTCATTTGATGAACATTTAGGTTATTTTCGTCCTCCCTAGGCTTATTCTTGTCCAATTAGGGTTTTTAACCAATCTTGTGCATCCAATAAGTTCTTTTGTGTCATTGGATTAACATTTAGGTCATTTTCGTCCTCCCTAGGCTTATTCTTGTCCAATTAGGGTTTTTAACCAATCTTGTGCATCCAATAAGTTCATTTGTGTCATTGGATTAACATTTAGGTCATATTCGTCCTCCCTATGCATATTCTTGTCCAATTAGGGTTTTTAACCAATCTTGTGCATCCAATAGGTGTGTTTGTGTCATTGGATGATCAATTAGGTTATTTTCGTCCTCCCTAGGCTTATTCTTGTCCAATTAGGGTTTTTAACCAATCTTGTGCATCCAATAAGTTGAGTTGTGTCATTGGATTAGCATTTAGGTCATTTTCGTCCTCCCTAGGAATATTCTTGTCCAATTAGGGTTTTTAACCAATCTTGTGCATCCAATAGGTGTGTTTGTGTCATTGGATGATCAATTAGGTTATTTTCGTCCTCCCTAGGCTTATTCTTGTCCAATTAGGGTTTTTAACCAATCTTGTGCATCCAATAAGTTGAGTTGTGTCATTGGATTAAAATTTAGGTCATTTTCATCCTCCCAAGGCATATTCTTGTCCAATTATGGTTTTTAACCAATCTTGTGCATCCAATAGGTGTGTTTGTGTCATTGGATGATCAATTAGGTCATTTTCGTCCTCCCTAGGCTTATTCTTGTCCAATTAGGGTTTTTAACAAATCTTGTGCATCCAATAAGTTCATTTGTGTCATTGGATGATCAATTAGGTCATTTTCTTCCTCCCTAGGCTTATTCTTGTCCAATTAGGGTTTTTAACCAATCAGTGCATCCAATTGGTGTGTTTGTGTCATTGGATGATCAATTAGGTCATTTTCGTCCTCCCTAGGCTTATTCTTGTCCAATTAGGGTTTTTAACCAATCTTTTGCATCCAATAGGTGTGTTTGTGTCATTGGATGATCAATTAGGTCATTTTCGTCCTTCCTAGGCTTATTCTTGTCCAATTAGGGTTTTTAACCAATCTTGTGCATCCAATAAGTTCATTTGTGTCATTGGATTATCATTTAGGTCATTTTCGTCCTCCCTAGGCTTATTCTTGTCCAATTAGGGTTTTTAACCAATCTTGTGCATCCAATAGGTGTGTTTGTGTCATTGGATGATCAATTAGGTCATTTTCGTCCTCCCTAGGCTTATTCTTGTCCAATTAGGGTTTTTAACCAATCTTGTGCATCCAATAAGTTCATTTGTGTCATTGGATTAACATTTAGGTCATTTTCGTCCTCTCTAGGCATATTCTTGTCCAATTAGGGTTTTTAACCAATCTTGTGCATCCAATAAGTTCATTTGTGTCATTGGATTAACATTTAGGTCATTTTCGTCCTCCCTAGGCATATTCTTGTCCAATTAGGGTTTTTAACCAATCTTGTGCATCCAATAGGTGTGTTTGTGTCATTGGATGATCAATTAGGTTATTTTCGTCCTCCCTAGGCTTATTCTTGCCCAATTAGGGTTTTTAACCAATCTTTTGCATCCAATAAGTTGAGTTGTGTCATTGGATTAGCATTTAGGTCATTTTCGTCATCCCTAGGCTTATTCTTGTCCAATTAGGGTTTTTAACCAATCTTGTGCATCCAATAAGTTCATTTGTGTCATTGGATTAACATTTAGGTCATTTTCGTCCTCCCTAGGCATATTCTTGTCCAATTAGGGTTTTTAACCAATCTTGTGCATCCAATAGGTGTGTTTGTGTCATTGGATGATCAATTAGGTCATTTTCGTCCTTTCTATGCTTATTCTTGTCCAATTAGGGTTTTTAACCAATCTTGTGCATCCAATAATTTCATTTGTGTCATTGGATGATCAATTAGGTCATTTTCGTCCTCCCTAGGCATATTCTTGTCCAATTAGGGTTTTTAACCAATCTTGTGCATCCAATAGGTGTGTTTGTGTCATTGGATGATCAATTAGGTCATTTTCATACTCCCTAGGCTTATTCTTGTCCAAATAGGGTTTTTAACCAATCTTGTGCATCCAATAAGTTCATTTGTGTCATTGGATTAACATTTAGGTCATTTTCGTCCTCCCTAGGCATATTCTTGTCCAATTAGGGTTTTTAACCAATCTTGTGCATCCAATAGGTGTGTTTGTGTCATTGGATGATCAATTAGGTCATTTTTGTCCTCCCTATGCTTATTCTTGTCCAATCAGGGTTTTTAACAATCTTGTGCATCCAATAAGTTTATTTGTGTCATTGGATGATCAATTAGGTCATTTTCGTCCTCCCTAGGCATATTCTTGTCTAACTAGGGTTTTTAACCAATCTTGTGCATCCAATAGGTGTGTTTGTGTCATTTGATGATCAATTAGGTCATTTTCGTCCTCCTTCGGCTTATTCTTGTCCAATTAGAGTTTTTAACCAATCTTGTGCATCCAATAGGTGTGTTTGTGTCATTGGATGATCAATTAGGTCATTTTCGTCCTCCCTAGGCTTATTGTTGTCCAATTAGGGTTTTTAACCAAACTAGTGCATCCAATAGGTGTGTTTGTGTCATTGGATGATCAATTAGGTCATTTTCGTCCTCCCTAGGCTTATTCTTGTCCAATTAGGGTTTTTAACCAATCTTGTGCTTCCAATAAGTGTGTTTGTGTCATTGGATGATAAATTAGGTCACTTTCGTCCTTCCTAGGCATATTCTTGTCCAATTAGGTTTTTTAACCAGTCTTGTGCATCCAATAGGTGTGTTTGTGTCATTGGATGATCAATTAGGTCATTTTCGTCCTCCCAAGGCTTATTCATGTACAATTAGGGTTTTTAACCAATCTTGTGCATCCAATAAGTTCATTTGTGTCATTGGATTAACATTTAGGTCATTTTCGTCCTCCCTAGGCATATTCTTGTCCAATTAGGGTTTTTAACCAATCTTGTGCATCCAATAGGTGTTTTTGTGTCATTGGATAATCAATTAGGTCATTTTCGTCCTCCCTAGGCTTATTCTTGTCCAATTAGGGTTTTTAACCAATCTTGTGCATCCAATAAGTTCATTTGTGTCATTGGATGATCAATTAGGTCATTTTCGTCCTCCCTATGTATATTCTTGTCCAACTAGGGTTTTTAACCAATCTTGTGCATCCAATAGATTTGTTTGTGTCTTTGGATGATCAATTAGGTCATTTTCGTCCTCCCTAGGCTTATTCTTGTCCAATTAGGGTTTTGAACGAATCTTGTGCATCCAATAGGTGTGTTTGTGTCATTGGATGATCAATTAGGTCATTTTCGTCCTCCCTAGGCTTATTCTTGTCCAATTAGGGTTTTTAACCAATCTTGTGCATCCAATAAGTTCATTTGTGTCATTGGATTAACATTTAGGTCATTTTCGTCCTCCCTAGGCATATTCTTGTCCAATTAGGGTTTTTAACCAATCTTGTGCATCCAATAGGTGTGTTTGTGTCATTGGATGATCAATTAGGTAATTTTCGTCCTCCCTAGGCTTATTCTTGTCCAATTAGGGTTTTTAACCGATCTTGTGCATCCAATAGGTGTGTTTGTGTCATTGGATGATCAATTAGGTCATTTTCGTCCTCCCTATGCATATTCTTGTCCAATTAGGGTTTTTAACCAATCTTGTGCATCCAATAGGTGTGTTTGTGTCATTGGATGATCAATTAGGTCATTTTCGTCCTCCCTAGGCTTATTCTTGTCCAATTAGGGTTTTTAACCAATCTTGTGCATCCAATAAGTTCATTTGTGTCATTGGATTAACATTTAGGTCATTTTCGTCCTCCCTAGGCATATTATTGTCAAATTAGGGTTTTTAACCAATCTTGTGCATCCAATAGGTGTCTTTGTGTCATTGGGTGATCAATTAGGGTATTTTCGTCCTCCCTAGGCATATTCTTGTCCAATTAGGGTTTTTAACCAATCTTGTGCATCCAATAGGTGTGTTTGTGTCATTGGATGATCAATTAGGCCATTTTCGTCCTCCCTAGGTTTATTTTTGTCCAATTAGGGTTTTTAACCAATCTTGTGCATCCAATAGGTGTGTTTGTGTCATTGGATGATCAATTAGGTCATTTTCGTCCTCCCTAGGCTTATTCTTGTCCAATTAGGGTTTTTAACCAATCTTGTGCATCCAATAAGTTCATTTGTGTCATTGGATTAACATTTAGGTCATTTTCGTCCTCCCTAGGCATATTCTTGTCCAATTAGGGTTTTTAACCAATCTTGTGCATCCAATAGGTGTGTTTGTGTCATTGGATGATCAATTTAGGTCATTTTCGATCTCTCTAGGCACATTCTTGTCCAATTAGGGTTTTTAACCAATCTTGTGCATCCAATAGGTGTGTTTGTGTCATTGGATGATCAATTAGGTCATTTTCGTCCTCCCTAGGCTTATTCTTGTCCAATTAGGGTTTTTAACCAATCTTGTGCATCCAATAAGTTCATTTGTGTCATTGGATTAACATTTAAGTCATTTTCTTCCTCCCTAGGCATATTCTTGTCCAATTAGGGTTTTTAACCAATCTTGTGCATCCAATAGGTGTGTTTGTGTCATTGGATGATCAATTAGGTCATTTTCTTCCTCCCTACGCTTATTCTTGTCCAATTAGGTGTTTTAACCAATCTTGTGCATCCAATAAGTTGAGTTGTGTCATTGGATTAACATTTAGGTCATTTTCGTTCTCCCTAGGCTTATTCTTGTCCAATTAGGGTTTTTAACCAATCTTGTGCATCCAATAGGTGTGTTTGTGTCATTGGATGAACATTTAGGTCATTTTCGTCCTCCCTAGTCTTATTCTTGTCCAATTAGGGCTTTAAGCAATCTTGTGCATCCAATAAGTTCATTTGTGTCATTGGATAAATATTTTGGTCATTTTCATCCTCCCTAGGCTTATTCTTGTCCAATTAGGGTTTCTAAACAATCTTGTGAATCTAATAGGTGTGTTTGTGTCATGGGATGAACATTTAGGTCATTTTCGTCCTCCCTAGGCTTATTCTTGTCCAATTAGGGTTTTTAACCAATCTTGTACATCCAATAAGTTCATTTGTGTCATTGGGTGAACATTTAGGTCATTTTCGTCCTCCCTACGCTTATTCTTGTCCATTTAGGGTTTCTAACCAATCTTGTGCATCCAATAGGTGTGTTTAGTCATTTGATGAACATTTAGGTTATTTTCGTCCTCCCTAGGCTTATTCTTGTCCAATTAGGGTTTCTAACCAATCTTGTGCATCCAATAGGTGTGTTTGTGTCATTGGATGAACATTTAGGTCATTTTCATCCTCCCTAGGCTTATTCTTGTCCAATTAGGGTTTTTAACCAATTTTGTGCATCCAATAAGTTCATTTGTGTCATTGGATGAACATTTAGGTCATTTTCGTCCTCCCAAGGCTTATTCTTGTCCAATTAGGGTTTCTATCCAATCTTGTGCATCCAATAGGTGTGTTTATGTCATTGGATGAACATTTAGGTCATTTTCGTCCTCCCTAGTCTTATTCTTGTCCAATTAGGGTTTTAAGCAATCTTGTGCATCCAATAAGTTCATTTGTGTCATTGGATGAATATTTAGGTCATTTTCATCCTCCCTAGGCTTATTTTTGTCCAATTAGGGTTTCTAACCAATCTTGTGCATCCAATAGGTGTGTTTGTGTCATTGGATGAACATTTAGATCATTTTCGTCCTCCTTAGTCTTATTCTTGTCCAATTAGGGTTTTTAACCAATCTTGTGCATCCAATAAGTTCATTTGTGTCATTGGATTAACATTTAGGTTATTTTCGTCCTCCCTAGGCTTATTTTTGTCCAATTAGGGTTTTTAACCAATCTTGTGCATCCAATAAGTTCATTTGCGTCATTGGATTAACATTTAGGTCATTTTCGTCCTCCCTAGGGTTATTCTTGTCCAATTAGGGTTTCTAACCAATCTTGTGCATCCAATAGGTGTGTTTGTGTCATTGGATGAACATTTAGGTCATTTTCGTCCTCCCTAGGCTTATTCTTGTCCATTTAGGGTTTCTAAGCAATCTTGTGCATCCAATAGGTGTGTTTAGTCATTTGATGAACATTTAGGTTATTTTCGTCCTCCCTAGGCTTATTCTTGTCCAATTAGGGTTTTTAACCAATCTTGTGCATCCAATAAGTTCATTTGTGTCATTGGATTATCATTTAGGTCATTTTCGTCCTCCCTAGGCTTATTCTTGTCCAATTAGGGTTTCTAACCAATCTTGTGCATCCAAAAGGTGTGTTTGTGTCATTGGATGAACATTTAGGTCATTTTTGTCCTCCTTAGTCTTATTCTTGTCCAATTAGGGTTTTAAGCAATCTTGTGCATCCAATAAGTTCATTTGTGTCATTGGATGAATAGTTAAGTCATTTTCGTCCTCCCTAGGCTTATTCTTGTCAAATTAGGGTTTCTAACCAATCGTGTGCATCCAATAGGTGTGTTTGTGTCATTGGATGAACATTTAGGTCATTTTCGTCCTCCCAAGTCTTATTCTTGTCCAATTAGGGTTTTAAGCAATCTTGTGCATCCAATAAGTTCATTTGTGTCATTGGATGAATAGTTAGGTCATTTTCGTCCTCCCTAGGCTTATTCTTGTCAAATTAGGGTTTCTAACCAATCTTGTGCATCCAATAGGTGTGTTTGTGTCATTGGATGAACATTTAGGTCATTTTCGTCCTCCCTAGGCTTATTCTTGTCCAATTACGGTTTTTAACCAATCTTGTGAATCCAATAGGTGTGTTTGTGTCATTGGATGAACATTTAGGTCATTTTCGTCATCCCTAGGCTTATTCTTGTCCAATTAGGGTTTTAACCAATCTTGTGCATCCAATAAGTTCATTTGTGTCATTGGATTAACATTTAGGTCATTGTCGTCCTCCCTAGGCTTATTCTTGTCCAATTAGGATTTCTAACCAATCTTGTGCATCTAATAGGTGTGTTTGTGTCATTGGATGAACATTTAGGTCATTTTCGTCCTCCCTAGGCTTATTCTTGTCCAATTAGGGTTTATAACCAATCTTGTGCATCCAATAAGTTCAATTGTGTCATTGGATGAATATTTAGGTCATTTTCGTCCTCCCTAGGCTTATTCTTGTCCAATTACGGTTTTTAACCAATCTTGTGCATCCAATAAGTTCATTTGTGTCATTGGATGAACATTTAGGTCATTTTCGTCCTCCCTAAGCTTATTCTTGTCCAATTAGGGTTTCTAAACAATCTTGTGCATCCAATAGGTGTGTTTGTGTCATTGGATGAACATTTAGGTCACTTTCGTCCTCGCTAGGCTTATTCTTGTCCAATAAGGGTTTTAAGCAATCTTGTGCATCCAATAAGTTCATTTGTGTCATTGGATTAACATTTAGGTCATTTTCGTCCTCCCTAGGCTAATTCTTGTCAAATTAGGGTTTTTAACCAATCATGGGCATCCAATAAGTTCATTTGTGTCATTGGATGAACAATTAGGTCATTTTCGTCCACCCTAGGCTTATTCTTGTCCAATTAGGGTTTT
>JBBPBR010000435.1:59348-120737 GCA_037974775.1 Cicer pinnatifidum
GTCCTCCCTAGGCTTATTCTTGTCCAATTAGGGTTTTTAACCAATCTGGTGCATCCAATAGGTGTGTTTGTGTCATTGGATGAACATTTAGGTCATTTTCGACCTCCCTAGGCTTATTCTTGTCCAACTAGGGTTTTAAGCAATCTTTTGCATCCAATAAGTTCATTTGTGTCATTGGATTAACATTTAGGTCATTTTTGTCCTCCCTAGGCTTATTCTTGTCCAATTAGGGTTTTTAACCAATCGTGTGCATCCAATAAGTTCATTTCTGTCATTGGATGAACACTTAGGTCATTTTCGTCCACCCTAGGCTTATTCTTGTCCAATTAGGGTTTTTAACCAATCTTATGCATCCAATAAGTTCATTTGTGTCATTGGATGAATAGATAGGTCATTTTCGTCCTCCCTAGGCTTATTCTTGTCAAATTAGGGTTTCTAACCAATCTTGTGCATCCAATAGGTGTGTTTGTGTCATTGGATGAACATTTAGGTCATTTTCGTCCTCCCTAGGCTTATTCTTGTCCAATTAGGGTTTCTAACCAATCTTGTGCATCCAATAGGTGTGTTTGTGTCATTGGATGAACATTTAGGTCATTTTCGTCCTCCCTATGCTTATTCTTGTCCGATTAGGGTTTTTAACCAATCTTGGGCATCCAATAGGTGTGTTTGTGTCATTGGATGAACATTTAGGTCATTTTCGTCCTCCCTAGGCTTATTCTTGTCCAATTAGGGTTTTTAACCAATCTTGTGCATCCAATAAGTTCATTTGTGTCATTGGATGAATAGTTAGGTCATTTTCGTCCTCCCTAGGCTTATTCTTGTCCAATTACGGTTTCTAACCAATCTTGTGCATCCAATAGGTGTGTTTAGTCATTTGATGAACATTTAGGTTATTTTCGTCCTCCCTAGGCTTATTCTTGTCCAATTAGGGTTTTTAACCAATCTTGTGCATCCAATAAGTTCATTTGTGTCATTGGATTTACATTTAGGTCATTTTCGTCCTCCCTAGGCTTATTCTTGTCCAATTAGGGTTTCTAACCAATCTTGTGCATCCAATAGGTGTGTTTAGTCATTTGATGAACATTTAGGTTATTTTCGTCCTCCCTAGGCTTATTCATGTCCAATTAGGGTTTTTAACCAATCTTGTGCATCCAATAAGTTCATTTGTGTCATTGGATTATCATTTAGGTCATTTTCGTCCTCCCAAGGCTTATTCTTGTCCAATTAGGGTTTTTGACCAATCTTGTGCATCCAATAGGTGTGTTTGTGTCATTGGATGAACATTTAGGTCATTTTCGTCCTCCCTAGGCTTATTCTTGTCCAATTAGGGTTTTTTACCAATCTTGTGCATCCAATAAGTTCATTTGTGTCATTGGATGAACATTTAGGTCATTTTCGTCCTCCCAAGGCTTATTCTTGTCCAATTAGGGTTTCTAACCAATCTTGTGCATCCAATAGGTGTGTTTGTGTCATTGGATGAACATTTAGGTCATTTTCGTCCTCCCTAGTCTTATTCTTGTCCAATTAGGGTTTTAAGCAATCTTGTGCATCCAATAAGTTCATTTGTGTCATTGGATGAATATTTAGGTCATTTTCATCCTCCCTAGGCTTATTTTTGTCCAATTAGGGTTTCTAACCAATCTTGTGCATCCAATAGGTGTGTTTGTGTCAATGGATGAACATTTAGGTCATTTTCGTCCTCCCTAGTCTTACTCTTGTCCAATTAGGGTTTTAAGCAATCTTGTGCATCCAATAAGTTCATTTGTGTCATTGGATGAATAGTTAGGTCATTTTCGTCCTCCATAGGCTTATTATTGTCAAATTAGGGTATCTAACCAATCTTGTGCATCCAATAGGTGTGTTTGTGTCATTAGATGAACATTTAGCTCATTTTCGTCCTCCCTAGGCTTATTCTTGTCCAATTAGGGTTTTTAACCAATCTTGTGAATTCAATAGGTGTGTTTGTGTCATTGGATGAACATTTAGGTCATTTTCGTCCTCCCTAGGCTTATTCTTGTCCAATTAGGGTTTTTAACCAATCTTGTGCATCCAATAAGTTCATTTGTGTCATTGGATTAACATTTAGGTCATTTTTGTCCTCCCTAGGCTTATTCTTGTCAAATTAGGGTTTCTAACCAATCTTGTGCATCCAATGGTGTGTTTGTGTCATTGGATGAACATTTACGTCATTTTCGTCCTCCATAGTCTTATTCTTGTCCAATTAGGATTTTAAGCAATCTTGTGCATCCAATAAGTTCATTTGTGTCATTGGATGAATATTTAGGTCATTTTCGTCCTCCCTAGGCTTATTCTTGTCCAATTAGGGTTTCTAACCAATCTTGTGTATCCAATAGGTGTGTTTGTGTCATTGGATGAACATTTAGGTCATTTTCGTCCTCCCAATGCTTATTCTTGTCCAATTAGGGTTTCTAACCAATCTTGTGCATCCAATAGGTGTGTTTGTGTCATTGGATGAACATTTAGGTCATTTTCGTCCTCCCTAGTCTTATTGTTGTCCAATTAGGGTTTTAAGCAATCTTGTGCATCCAATAAGTTCATTTGTGTCATTGGATGAATATTTAGGTCATTTTCATCCTCCCTATGCTTATTCGTGTCCAATTAGGGTTTCTAACCAATCTTGTGCATCCAATAGGTGTGTTTGTGTCATTGGATGAACATTTAGGTCATTTTCGTCCTCCTTAGTCTTATTCTTGTCCAATTAGGGTTTTAACAAATCTTGTGCATCCAATAAGTTCATTAGTGTCATTGGATGAATAGTTAAGTCATTTTCGTCCTCCCTAGGCTTATTCTTGTCAAATTAGGGTTTCTAACCAATCTTGTGCATCCAATAGGTGTGTTTGTGTCATTGGATGAACATTTAGATCATTTTCGTCCTCCCTAGTCTTATTCTTGCCCAATTATGGTTTTAAGCAATCTTGTGCATCCAATAAGTTCATTTGTGTCATTGGATGAATAGTTAGGTCATTTTCGTCCTCCCTATGCTTATTCTTGTCAAATTAGGGTTTCTAACCAATCTTGTGCATCCAATAGGTGTGTTTGTGTCATTGGATGAACATTTAGGTCATTTTTGTCCTCCCTAGGCTTATTCTTGTCCAATTAGGGTTTTTAACCAATCTTGTGCATCCAATAAGTTCATTTGCGTCATTGGATTAACATTTAGGTCATTTTCGTCCTCCCTAGGCTTATTCTTGTCCAATTAGGGTTTTTAACCAATCTTGTGCATCCAATAAGTTCATTTGTGTCATTGGATTATCATTTAGGTCATTTTCGTCCTCCTTAGGCTTATTCTTGTCCAATTAGGGTTTTAACAAATCTTGTGCATCCAATAAGTTCATTAGTGTCATTGGATGAATAGTTAAGTCATTTTCGTCCTCCCTAGGCTTATTCTTGTCAAATTAGGGTTTCTAACCAATCTTGTGCATCCAATAGGTGTGTTTGTGTCATTGGATGAACATTTAGATCATTTTCGTCCTCCCTAGTCTTATTCTTGTCCAATTAGGGTTTTAAGCAATCTTGTGCATCCAATAAGTTCATTTGTGTCATTGGATGAATATTTAGGTCATTTTCGTCCTCCCTAGGCTTATTCTTGTCCAATTAGGGTTTCTAACCAATCTTGGGCATCCAATAGGTGTGTTTGTATCATTGGATGAACATTTAGGTCATTTTCGTCCTCCCTATGCTTATTCTTGTCCAATTAGGGTTTCTAACCAATCTTGTGCATCCAATAGGAGTGTTTGTGTCAATGGATGAACATTTAGGTCATTTTCGTCCTCCCTAGGCTTATTCTTGTCCAATTAGGGTTTCTAACCAATCTTGTGCATCCAATAGGTGTGTTTGTGTCATTGGATGAACATTTAGGTCATTTTCGTCCTCCCTAGTCTTATTCTTGTCCAATTAGGGTTTTAAGCAATGTTGGGCATACAATAAGTTCATTTGTGTCATTGGATGAACATTTAGGTCATTTTCGTCCTCCCTAGGCTTATTCTTGTCCAATTAGGGTTTTTAAGCAATCTTGTGCATCCAATAAGTTCATTTGTGTCATTGGATGAACATTTAGGTCATTTTCGTCCTCCCTAGGCTTATTCTTGTCCAATTAGGGTTTTTAACCAATCTTGTGCATCCAGTAAGTTCATTTGTGTCATTGGATTAACATTTAGGTCATTTTCGTCCTCCCTAGGCTTATTCTTGTCCAATTAGGGTTTCTAACCAATCTTGTGCATCCAATAGGTGTGTTTGTGTCATTGGATGAACATTTAGGTCATTTTCGTCCTCCCTAGGCTTATTCTTGTCCAATTAGGGTATTTAACCAACCTTGTGCATCCAATAAGTTCATTTGTGTCATTGCATTATCATTTAGGTCATTTTCGTCCTCCCTAGGCTTATTCTTGTCCAATTAGGGTTTCTAACCAATCTTGTGCATCCAATAGGTGTGTTTGTGTCATTGGATGAACATTTAGGTCATTTTCGTCCTCCCTAGGGTTATTCTTGTCCAATTAGGGTTTTTAACCAATCTTGTGCATCCAATAGGTGTGTTTGTGTCATTGGATGAACATTTAGGTTATTTTCGTCCTCCCTAGTCTTATTCTTGTCCAATTAGGGTTTTAAGCAATCTTGTGCATCCAATATGTTCATTTGTGTCATTGGTTTAACATTTAGGTCATTTTCGTCCTCCCTAGGCTTATTCTTGTCCAATTAGGGTTTCTAAACAATCTTGTGTATCCAATAGGTGTGTTTGTGTCATTGGATGAACATTTAGGTCGTTTTCGTCCTCCCTAGGCTTATTCTTGTCCAATTAGGGTTTTTAACCAATCTTGTGCATCCAATAAGTTCATTTGTGTCATTGGATTAACATTTAGGTCATTTTCGTCCTCCCTAGGCTTATTCTTGTCCAATTAGGGTTTCTAACCAATCTTGTGCATCCAATAGGTGTGTTTGTGTCATTGGATGAACATTTAGGTCATTTTCGTCCTCCCTAGGCTTATTCTTGTCCAATTAGGGTTTTTAACAAATCTTGTGCATCCAATAGTTGTGTTTGTGTCATTGGATGAACATTTAGGTTATTTTCGTCCTCCCTAGTCTTATTCTTGTCCAATTAGGGTTTTAAGCAATCTTTTGCATCCAATAAGTTCATTTGTGTCATTGGATTAACATTTAGGTCTTTTTCGTCCTCCCTAGGCTTATTCTTGTCCAATTTGGGTTTTTAACCAATCTTGTGCATCCAATAAGTTCATTTGTGTCATTGGATTAACATTTAGGTCATTTTCGTCCTCCCTAGGCTTATTCTTGTCCAATTAGGGTTTTTAACCAATCTTGTGCATCCAATAAGTTCATTTGTGTCATTGGATGAACATTTAGGTCATTTTCGTCCTACCAAGGCTTATTCTTATCCAATTAGAGTTTCTAACCAATCTTGTGCATCCAATAGGTGTGTTTGTGTCATTGGATGAACATTTAGGTCATTTTCGTCCTTTAGTCTTATTCTTGTCCAATTAGGGTTTTAAGCAATCTTGTGCATCCAATAAGTTCATTTGTGTCATTGGATGAATATTTAGGTCATTTTCATCCTCCTTAGGCATATTCTTGTCCAATTAGGGTTTCTAACCAATCTTGTGCATCCAATAGGTGTGTTTGTGTCATTGGATGAACATTTAGGTCATTTTCGTCCTCCCTAGTCTTATTCTTGTCCAATTAGGGTTTTAAGCAATCTTGTGCATCCAATAAGTTCATTTGTGTCATTGGATGAATAGTTAAGCCATTTTCGTCCTCCCTATGCTTAGTCTTGTCAAATTAGGGTTTCTAACCAATCTTGTGCATCCAATAGGTGTGTTTGTGTCATTGGATGAACATTTAGGTTATTTTCGTCCTCCCTAGTCTTATTCTTGTCCAATTAGGGTTTTAAGCAATCTTGTGCATCCAATAAGTTCATTTGTGTCATTGGATGAATAGTTAGGTCATTTTCGTCCTCCCTAGGCTTATTCTTGTCAAATTAGGGTTTCTAACCAATCGTGTGCATCCAATAGGTGTGTTTGTGTCATTGGATGAACATTTAGGTCATTTTCGTCCTCCCTAGGCTTATTCTTGTCCAGTTAGGGTTTTTAACCAATCTTGTGCATCCAATAGGTGTGTTTTTGTCATTGGATGAACATTTAGGTCATTTTCGTCCTCCCTAGGCTTATTCTTGTCCAATTAGGGTTTCTAACCAATCTTGTGCATCCAATAGGTGTGTTTAGTCATTTGATGAACATTTAGGTTATTTTCGTCCTCCCTAGGCTTATTCTTGTCCAATTAGGGTTTTTAACCAATCTTGTGCATCCAATAAGTTCATTTGTGTCATTGGATTAACATTTAGGTCATTTTTGTCCTCCCTAGGCTTATTCTTGTCAAATTAGGGTTTCTAACCAATCTTGTGCATCCAATGGTGTGTTTGTGTCATTGGATGAACATTTACGTCATTTTCGTCCTCCATAGTCTTATTCTTGTCCAATTAGGATTTTAAGCAATCTTGTGCATCCAATAAGTTCATTTGTGTCATTGGATGAATATTTAGGTCATTTTCGTCCTCCCTAGGCTTATTCTTATCCAATTAGGGTTTCTAACCAATCTTGTGTATCCAATAGATGTGTTTATGTCATTGGATGAACATTTAGGTCATTTTCGTCTTCCCAATGCTTATTCTTGTCCAATTAGGGTTTTTAACCAATCTTGTGCATCCAATAGGTGTGTTTGTGTCATTGGATGAACATTTAGGTCATTTTCGTCCTCCCTAGGCTTATTCTTGTCGAATTAGGGTTTTTAACCAAACTTGTGCATCCAATAAGTTCATTTGTGTCATTGGATTAACATTTAGGTTATTTTCGTCCTGCCTAGGCTTATTTTTGTCCAATTAGGGTTTTTAACCAATCTTGTGCATCCAATAAGTTCATTTGCGTCATTGGATTAACATTTAGGTCATTTTCGTCCTCCCTAGGCTTATTCTTGTCCAATTAGGGTTTCTAACCAATCTTGTGCATCCAATAGGTGTGTTTGTGTCATTGGATGAACATTTAGGTCATTTTCGTCCTCCCTAGGCTTATTCTTGTCCAATTAAGGTTTTTAACTAATCTTGTGCATCCAATAAGTTCATTTGTGTCATTGGATGAACATTTAGTTCATTTTCGTCCTCCCTAGGCTTATTCTTGTCCAATTAGGGTTTTTAAGCAATCTTGTGCATCCAATAAGTTCATTTGTGTCATTGGATTAACATTTAGGTCATTTTCGTCCTTCCTAGGGTTATTCTTGTCCAATTAGGGTTTCTAACCAATCTTGTGCATCCAATAGGTGTGTTTGGGTCATTGGATTAACATTTAGGTCATTTTCGTCCTCCCTAGGCTTATTCTTGTCCAATTAGGGTTTCTAACCAATCTTGTGCATCCAATAGGTGTGTTTGTGTCATTAGATGAACATTTAGGTCATTTTCGTCCTTCCTAGGCTTATTCTTGTCCAATTAGGGTTTGTAACCAATCTTGTGCATCCAATAGGTGTGTTTAGTCATTTGATGAACATTTAGGTTATTTTCGTCCTCCCTAGGCTTATTCTTGTCCAACTAGGGTTTGTAACCAATCTTGTGCATCCAATAAGTTCATTTGTGTCATTGGATTAACATTTAGGTCATTTTCGTACTCCCTAGGCTTATTCTTGTCCAATTAGGGTTTCTAACCAATCTTGTGCATCCAATAGGTGTGTTTGTGTCATTGGATGAACATTTAGGTCATTTTCGTCCTCCCTATGCTTATTCTTGTCCAATTAGGGTTTTTAACCGATCTTGTGCATCCAATAGGTGTGTTTGTGTCATTGGATGAACATTTATGTCATTTTCGTCCTCCCTAGGCTTATTCTTGTCCAATTAGGGTTTCTAACCAATCTTGTGCATCCAATAGGTGTGTTTGTGTCATTGGATGAACATTTAGGTCATTTTCGTCCTCCCTAGGCTTATTCTTGTCCAATTAGGGTTTTTAACCAATCTTGTGCATCCAATAAGTTCATTTGTGTCATCGGATGAACATTTAGGTCATTTTCGTCCTCCCAAGGCTTATTCTTGCCCAATTAGGGTTTCTAACCAATCTTGTGCATCCAATAGGTGTGTTTGTGTCATTGGATGAACATTTAGGTCATTTTCGTCCTCCCTAGTCTTATTCTTGTCCAATTAGGGTTTTAAGCAATCTTGTGCATCCAATAAGTTCATTTGTGTCATTGGATGAATATTTAGGTCATTTTCGTCCTCGCTAGGCTTATTCTTGTCCAATTAGGGTTTCTAACCAATCTTGTGCATCTAATAGGTGTGTTTGTGTCATTGGATGAACATTTAGGTCATTTTCGTCCTCCCTATGCTTATTCTTGTCCAATTAGGGTTTTTAACCAATCTTGTGCATCCAATAAGTTCATTTGTGTCATTGGATGAACATTTGGGTCATTTAGGTCCTCCCTAGGCTTATTCTTGTCCAATTAGGGTTTTTAACCAATCTTGTGCATCCAATAAGTTCATTTGTGTCATTGGATGAACATTTAGGTCATTTTCGTCCTCCCTAGTCTTATTCTTGTCCAATTAGGGTTTTTATGCAATCTTGTGCATCCAATAGGCGTGTTTGTGTCATTGGAGGAACATTTAGGTCATTTTCGTCCTCCCTAGTCTTATTCTTGTCCAATTAGGGTTTTTATGCAATCTTGTGCATCCAATTGGTGTGTTTGTGTCATTGGACGAACATTTAGGTCATTTTCGCCCTCCCTAGGCTTATTCTTGTCCAATTATCGTTTTTAACCAACCTTGTGCATCCAATAAGTTCATTTGTGTCATTGGATGAACATTTAGGTCATTTTCGTCCTCCCTAGGCTTATTCTTGTCCAATTAGGGTTTTTAACCAATCTTGTGCATCCAATAAGTTCATTTGTGTCATTGGATGAACATTTAGGTCATTTTCGTCCACCCTAGGCTTATTCTTGTCCAATTAGTGTTTTTAACTAATCTTGTGCATCCAACAAGTTCATTTGTGTCATTGGATGAACATTTATGTCATTTTCGTCCTCCCAAAGCTTATTCTTGTCCAACTAGGGTTTTTAACCAATCTTGTGCATCCAATAGGTGTGTTTGTGTCATTGGATGAACATTTAGGTCATTTTCGTCCTCCCTAGTCTTATTCTTGTCCAATTAGGGTTTTAAGCAATCTTGTGCATCCAATAAGTTCATTTGTGTCATTGGATGAATGTTTAGGTCATTTTCGTCCTCCCTAGGCTTATTCTTGTCCAATTAGGGTTTCTAACCAATCTTGTGCATCCAATAGGTGTGTTTGTGTCATTGGATGAACATTTAGGTCATTTTCGTCCTCCCTAGGCTTATTCTTGTCCAGTTAGGGTTTTTAACCAATCTTGTGCATCCATTAGGTGTATTTGTGTCATTGGATGAACATTTACGTCATTTTCGTCCTCCCTAGGCTTATTCTTGTCCAATTAGGGTTTTTAACCAATCTTGTGCATCCAATAAGTTCATTTGTGTCATTGGATTAACATTTAGGTCATTTTCGTCCTCCCTAGGCTTATTCATGTCCAATTAGGGTTTCTAACCAATCTTGTGCATCCAATAGGTGTGTTTGTGTCATTGGATGAATATTTAGGTCATTTTCGTCCTCCCTAGGCTTATTCTTGTCCAATTAGGGTTTTTAACCAATCTTGTGCATCCAATAAGTTCATTTGTGTCATTGGGTGAATATTTAGGTCATTTTCATCCTCCCTAGGCTTATTCTTGTCCAATTGGGGTTTCTAACCAATCATGTGCATCCAATAGGTGTGTTTGTGTCATTGGATGAACATTTCGGTCATTTTCGTCCTCCCAAGTCTTATTCTTGTCCAATTAGGGTTTTTAGCAATCTTGTGCATCCAATAAGTTCATTTGTGTCATTGGATGAACATTTAGGTCATTTTCGTCCTCGCTAGGCTTATTCTTGTCCAATTAGGGTTTCTAACCAATCTTTTGCATCCAACAAGTGTGTTTAGTCATTTGATGAACATTTAGGTTATTTTCGTCCTCCCTAGGCTTATTCTTGTCCAATTAGGGTTTTTAACCAATCTTGTGCATCCAATAAGTTCATTTGTGTCATTGGATTAACATTTAGGTCATTTTCGTCCTCCCTAGGCTTATTCTTGTCCAATTAGGGTTTCTAACCAATCTTGTGCATCCAATAGGTGTGTTTGTGTCATTGGATGAACATTTAGGTCATTTTCGTCCTCCCTATGCTTATTCTTGTCCAATTAGAGTTTTTAACCAATCTTGTGCATCCAATAGGTGTGTTTGTGTCATTGGATGAACATTTAGGTCATTTTCGTCCTCCCAAGGCTTATTCTTGTCCAATTAGGGTTTTTAACCAATCTTGTGCATCCAATAAGTTCATTTGTGTCATTGGGTGAACATTTAGGTCATTTTCGTCCTCCCTAGGCTTATTCTTGTCCAATTAGGGTTTCTAACCAATCTTGTGCATCCAATAGGTGTGTTTAGTCATTTGATGAACATTAAGGTTATTTTCGTCCTCCCTAGGCTTATTCATGTCCAATTAGGGTTTCTAACCAATCTTGTGCATCCAATTGGTGTGTTTGTGTCATTGGATGAACATTTAGGTTATTTTCGTCCTCCCTAGGCTTATTCTTGTCCAATTAGGGTTTTTAACCAATCTTGTGCATCCAATAAGTTCATTTGTGTCATTGGATTAACATTTAGGTCATTTTCGTCCTCCCTAGGCTTATTCTTTTCCAATTAAGGTTTTTAACCAATCTTGTGCATCCAATAAGTTCATTTGTGTCATTGGATGAATAGTTAGGTCATTTTCGTCCTCCCTAGGCTTATTCTTGTCAAATTAGGGTTTCTAACCAATCGTGTGCATCCAATAGGTGTGTTTGTGTCATTGGATGAACATTTAGGTCATTTTCGTCCTCCCTAGTCTTATTCTTGTCTAATTAGGGTTTTAAGCAATCTTGTGCATCCAATAAGTTCATTTGTGTCATTGGATGAATAGTTAGGTCATTTTCGTCCTCCCTAGGCTTATTCTTGTCAAATTAGGGTTTCTAACCAATCTTGTGCATCCAATAGGTGTGTTTGTGTTATTGGACGAACATTTAGGTCATTTTCGTCATCCCTAGTCTTATTCTTGTCCAATTAGGGTTTTAAGCAATCTTGTGCATCCAATAAGTTCATTTGTGTCATTGGATGAATAGTTAGGTCATTTTCGTCCTCCCTAGGCTTATTCTTGTCAAATTAGGGTTTCTAACCAATCGTGTGCATCCAATAGGTGTGTTTGTGTCATTGGATGAACATTTAGGTCATTTTCGTCCTCCCTAGGCTTATTCTTGTCCAATTAGGGTTTTTAACCAATCTTGTGCATCCAATAGGTGTGTTTGTGTCATTGGACGAACATTTAGGTCATTTTCGTCCTCCGTAGGCTTATTCTTGTCCAATTAGGGTTTTTAACCAGTCTTGTGCATCCAATAAGTTCATTTGTGTCATTGGATGAACATTTAGGTCAATTTCGTCCTCCCAAGGCTTATTCTTGTCCTATTAGGGTTTCTAACCAATCTTGTGCATCCAATAGGTGTGTTTGTGTCATTGGATGAACATTTAGGTCATTTTCGTCCTCCCTAGTCTTATTCTTGTCCAATTAGGGTTTTAAGCAATCTTGTGCATCCAATAAGTTCATTTGTGTCATTGGATGAATAGTTAGGTCATTTTCGTCCTCCCTATGCCTATTCTTGTCAAATTAGGGTTTCTAACCAATCTTGTGCATCCAATAGGTGTGTTTGTGTCATTGGATGAACATTTAGGTCATTTTCGTCCTCCCTAGTCTTATTCTTGTCCAATTAGGGTTTTAAGCAATCTTGTGCATCCAATAAGTTCATTTGTGTCATTGGATTAACATTTAGGTCATTTTCGTCCTCCCAAGGCTTATTCTTGTCCAATTAGGGTTTCTAACCAATCTTGTGCATCCAATAGGTGTGTTTGTGTCATTGGATGAACATTTAGGTCATTTTCGTCCTCCCTAGGCTTATTTTTGTCCAATTAGGGTTTTTAACCAATCTTGTGCATCCAATAAGTTCATTTGTGTCATTGGGTGAACATTTAGGTCATTTTCGTCCTTCCTAGGCTCATTCTTGTGCAATTAGGGTTTCTAACCAATCTTGTGCATCCAATAGGTGTGTTTAGTCATTTGATGAGCATTTAGGTTATTATCGTCCTCCCTAGGCTTATTCTTGTCCAATTAGGGTTTTTAACCAATCTTGTGCATCCAATAAGTTCATTTGTGTCATTGGATGAACATTTAGGTCATTTTCGTCCTCCCAAGGCTTATTCTTGTCCAATTAGGGTTTCTAACCAATCTTGTGCATCCAATAGGTGTGTTTGTGTCATTTGATGAACATTTAGGTCATTTTCGTCCTCCCTATGCTTATTCTTGTGCAATTAGGGTTTTTAACGAATCTTGTGCATCCAATAGGTGTGTTTGTGTCATTGGATGAACATTTAGGTCATTTTCGTCCTCCTTAGGCTTATTCTTGTCCAATTAGGGTTTTTAAACAATCTTGTGCATCCAATAAGTTCATTTGTGTCATTGGGTGAACATTTAGGTCATTTTCGTCCTCCCTAGGCTTATTCTTGTCCAATTAGGGTTTCTAACCAATCTTGTGCATCCAATAGGTGTGTTTAGTCATTTGATGAACATTTAGGTTATTTTCGTCCTCCCTCGGCTTATTCTTGTCCAATTAGGGTTTTTAACCAATCTTGTGCATCCAATAAGTTCATTTGTGTCATTGGATTAACATTTAGGTCATTTTCGTCCTCCCTAGGCTTATTCTTGTCCAATTAGGGTTTCTAACCAATCTTGTGCACCCAATAGGTGTGTTTGTGACATTGGATGACCATTTAGGTCATTTTCGTCCTCCCTAGGCTTATTCTTGTCCCATTAGGGTTTTTAACCAATCTTGTGCATCCAATAAGTTCATTTGTGTCATTGGATGAACATTTAGGTCATTTTCGTCCTCCCAAGGCTTATTCTTGTCCAATTAGGGTTTCTAACCAATCTTGTGCATCCAATAGGTGTGTTTGTGTCATTGGATGAACATTTAGGTCATTTTCGTCCTCCCTAGTCTTATTCTTGTCCAATTAGGGTTTTAAGCAATCTTGTGCATCCAATAAGTTCATTTGTGTCATTGGATGAATATTTAGGTCATTTTCATCCTCCCTAGGCTTATTCTTGTCCAATTAGGGTTTTTAACCAATCATGTGCGTCCAATAAGTTCATTTGTGTCATTGGATGAACAATTAGGTCATTTTCGTCCACCCTAAGCTTATTCTTGTCCAATTAGGGTTTTTAACCAATCTTATGCATCCAATAAGTTCATTTGTGTCGTTGGATGAACATTTAGGTCATTTTCGTCCTCCCAAGGCTTATTCTTGTCCAATTAGGGTTTCTAACCAATCTTGTGCATCCAATAGGTGTGTTTGTGTCATTGGATGAACATTTAGGTCATTTTCGTCCTCCCTAGGCTTATTCTTGTCCAATTAGGGTTTTTAACCAATCTTGTGCATCCAATAAGTTCATTTGTGTCATTGGATTAACATTTAGGTCATTTTCGTCCTTCCTAGGCTTATTCTTGTCCAATTAGGGTTTCTAACCAATCTTGTGCATCCAATAGGTGCGTTTGTGTCATTGGATGAACATTTAGGTTATTTTCGTCCTCCCTAGTCTTATTCTTGTCCAATTAGGGTTTTAAGCAATCTTGTGCATCCAATAAGTTCATTTGTGTCGTTGGATGAATATTTAGGTCATTTTCGTCCTCCCTAGGCTTATTCTTGTCCAATTAGGGTTTCTAACCAATCTGGTGCATCCAATAGGTGTGTTTGTGTCATTGGATGAACATTTAGGTCATTTTCGTCCTCCCTATGCTTATTCTTGTCCAATTAGGGTTTTTAACTAATCTTGTGCATCCAATAGGTGTGTTTGTGTCATTGGATGAACATTTAGGTCATTTTCGTCCTCCCTAGGCTTATTCTTGTCCAATTAGGGTTTTTAACCGATCTTGTGCATCCAATAAGTTCATTTGTGTCATTGGATTAACATTTAGGTCATTTTCGTCCTTCCTAGGCTTATTCATGTCCAATTAGGGTTTCTAACCAATCTTGCGCATTCAATAGGTGTGTTTGTGTCATTGGATGAACATTTAGGTCATTTTCGTCCTCCCTAGGCTTATTCTTGTCCAATTAGGGTTTTTAACCAATCTTGTGCATCCAATAAGTTCATTTGTGTCATTGGATTAACATTTAGGTCATTTTCGTCCTTCCTAGGCTTATTCTTGTCCAATTAGGGTTTCTAACAAATCTTGTGCATCCAATAGGTGTGTTTGTGTCATTGGATGAACATTTAGGTTATTTTCGTCCTCCCTAGTCTTATTCTTGTCCAATTAGGGTTTTAAGCAATCTTGTGCATCCAATAAGTTCATTTGTGTCATTGGATGAATATTTAGGTCATTTTCATCCTCCCTAGGCTTATTCTTGTCCAATTAGGGTTTCTAACCAATCTTGTGCATCCAATAGGTGTGTTTGTGTCATTTGATGAACATTTAGCTCATTTTCGTCCTCCCTAGTCTTATTCTTGTCCAATTAGGGTTTTAAGCAATATTGTGTATCCAATAAGTTCATTTGTGTCATTGTATGAATATTTAGGTCATTTTCGTCCTCCCTAGGCTTATTCTTGTCCAATTAGGGTTTCTAACCAATCTTGTGCATCCAATAGCTGGGTTTGTGTCATTGGATGAACATTTAGGTCATTTTCGTCCTCCCTATGCTTATTCTTGTCCAATTAGGGTTTTTAACCAATCTTGTGCATCCAATAGGTGTGTTTGTGTCATTGGATGAACATTTAGGTCATTTTCGTCCTCCCTAGGCTTATTCTTGTCCAATTAGGGTTTCTAACCAATCTTGTGCATCCAATAGGTGTGTTTAGTCATTTGATGAACATTTAGGTTATTTTCGTCCTCCCTAGGCTTATTCTTGTCCACTTAGGATTTTTAACCAATCTTGTGCATCCAATAAGTTCATTTGTGTCATTGGATTATCATTTAGGTCATTTTCGTCCTCCCTAGGCTTATTCTTGTCCAATTAGGGTTTCTAACCAATCTTGTGCATCCAATAGGTGTGTTTGTGTCATTGGATGAACATTTAGGTCATTTTCGTCCTCCGTAGGCTTATTCTTGTCCAATTAGGGTTTTTAACCAATCTTGTGCATCCAATAAGTTCTTTTGTGTCATTGGATGAACATTTAGGTCATTTTCGTCCTCCCAAGGCTTATTCTTGTCCAATTAGGGTTTCTAACCAATCTTGTGCATCCAATAGGTGTGTTTGTGTCATTGGATGAACATTTAGGTCATTTTCGTCCTCCCTAGTCTTATTCTTGTCCAATTAGGGTTTTAAGCAATCTTGTGCTTCCAATAAGTTCATTTGTGTCATTGGATGAATATTTAGGTCATTTTCATCCTCCCTAGGCATATTCTTGTCCAATTAGGGTTTCTAACCAATCTTGTGCATCCAATAGGCGTGTTTGTGTCATTGGATGAACATTTAGGTCATTTTCGTCCTCCCTAGGCTTATTCTTGTCCAATTACGGTTTTTAAGCAATCTTGTGCATCCAATAAGTTCATTTGTGTCATTGGATTAACATTTAGGTCATTTTCGTCCTCCCTAGGCTTATTCTTGTCCAATTAGGGTTTCTAACCAATCTTGTGCATCCAATAGGTGTGTTTGTGTCATTGGATGAACATTTAGGTCATTTTCGTCCTCCCTAGACTTATTCTTGTCCAATTTCGGTTTTTAAGCAATCTTGTGCATCCAATAAGTTCATTTGTGTCATTGGATTAACATTTAGGTCATTTTCGTCCTCCCTAGTCTTATTCTTGTCCAATTAGGGTTTTAAGCAATCTTGTGCTTCCAATAAGTTCATTTGTGTCATTGGATGAATATTTAGGTCATTTTCATCCTCCCTAGGCATATTCTTGTCCAATTAGGGTTTCTAACCAATCTTGTGCATCCAATAGGTGTGTTTGTGTCATTGGATGAACATTTAGGTCATTTTCGTCCTCCCTAGTCTTATTCTTGTCCAATTAGGGTTTTAAGCAATCTTGTGCATCCAATAAGTTCATTTGTGTCATTGGATGAATAGTTAGGTCATTTTCGTCCTCCCTATGCTTATTCTTGTCAAATTAGGGTTTCTAACCAATCTTGTGCATCCAATAGGTGTGTTTGTGTCATTGGATGAACATTTAGGTCATTTTCGTCCTCCTTAGTCTTATTCTTGTCCAATTAGGGTTTTAACAAATCTTGTGCATCCAATAAGTTCATTAGTGTCATTGGATGAATAGTTAAGTCATTTTCGTCCTCCCTAGGCTTATTCTTGTCAAATTAGGGTTTCTAACCAATCTTGTGCATCCAATAGGTGTGTTTGTGTCATTGGATGAACATTTAGATCATTTTCGTCCTCCCTAGGCTTATTCTTGCCCAATTATGGTTTTAAGCAATCTTGTGCATCCAATAAGTTCATTTGTGTCATTGGATGAATAGTTAGGTCATTTTCGTCCTCCCTATGCTTATTCTTGTCAAATTAGGGTTTCTAACCAATCTTGTGCATCCAATAGGTGTGTTTGTGTCATTGGATGAACATTTAGGTCATTTTCGTCCTCCCTAGGCTTATTCTTGTCCAATTAGGGTTTCTAACCAATCTTGTGCATCCAATAGGTGTGTTTAGTCATTTGATGAACATTTAGGTTATTTTCGTCCTCCCTAGGCCTATTCTTGTGCAATTAGGGTTTTTAACCAATCTTGTGCATCCAATAGGTGTGTTTGTGTCATTTGATGAACATTTATGTTATTTTCGTCCTCCCTAGACTTATTCTTGTCCAATTAGGGTTTTTAACCAATCTTGTGCATCCAATAAGTTCATTTGTGTCATTGGATTAACATTTAGGTCATTTTCGTCCTCCCTAGGCTTATTCTTGTCCAATTAGGGTTTCTAACCAATCTTGTGCATCCAATAGGTGTGTTTGTGTCATTGGATGAACATTTAGGTCATTTTCGTCCTCCCTAGGCTTATTCTTGTCCAATTAGGGTTTTTAACCAATCTTTTGCATCCAATAAGTTCATTTGTGTCATTGGATGAACATTTAGGTCATTTTCGTCCTCCAAGGCTTATTCTTGTCCAATTAGGGTTTTTAACCAATCTTGTGCATTCAATAAGTTCATTTGTGTCATTGGGTGAACATTTAGGTCATTTTCGTCCTCCCTAGGCTTATTCTTGTCCAATTAGGGTTTCTAACCAATCTTGTGCATCCAATAGGTGTGTTTAGTCATTTGATGAACATTTAGGTTATTTTCGTCCTCCCTAGGCTTATTCTTGTCCAATTAGGGTTTTTAACCAATCTTGTGCATCCAATAAGTTCATTTGTGTCATTGGATTAACATTTAGGTCATTTTCGTCCACCCTAGGCTTATTCTTGTCCAATTAGGGTTTCTAACCAATCTTGTGCATACAATAGGAGTGTTTGTGTCCTTGGATGAACATTTAGGTCATTTTCGTCCTCCCTAGGCTTATTCTTTTCCAATTAAGGTTTTTAACCAATCTTGTGCATCCAATAAGTTCATTTGTGTCATTGGATTAATAGTTAGGTCATTTTCGTCGTCCCTAGGCTTATTCTTGTCAAATTAGGGTTTCTAACCAATCGTGTGCATCCAATAGGTGTGTTTGTGTAAGTGGATGAACATTTAGGTCATTTTCGCCCTCCCTAAGCATATCCTTGTCCAATTAAGGTTTTTAACCAATCTTGTGCATCCAATAGGTGTGTTTGTGTCATTGGATGAACATTTAGGTCATTTTCGTCCTCCCTAGGCTTATTCTTGTCCAATTAGGGTTTCTAACCATTCTTGTGCATCAATAGGTGTGTTTGTGTCATTCGATGAACATTTAGGTCATTTTCGTCCTCCCTAGGCTTATTCTTATCCAATTAGGGTTTTTAACCAATCTTGTGCATCCAATAAGTTCATTTGTGTCATTGGATGAACATTTAGGTCATTTTCGTCCTCCCTAGTCTTATTCTTGTCCAATTAGGGTTTTAAGCAATCTTGTGCATCCAATAGGTGGGTTTGTGTCATTGGATGAACATTTAGGTCATTTTCGTCCTCCCTAGGCTTATTCTTGTCCAATTAGGGTTTTTAACCAATCTTGTGCATCCAATAAGTTCATTTGTGTCATTGGATGAACATTTAGGTCATTTTCGTCCTCCCAAGGCTTATTCTTGTCCAATTAGGCTTTTTAACCAATCTTGTGGATCCAATAAGTTCATTTGTGTCATTGGATGAACATTTAGGTCATTTTCATCCTCCCTAGGCTTATTCTTGTCCAATTAGGGTTTTTAAGCAATCTTGTGAATCCAATAAGTTCATTTGTTTCATTGGATGAACATTTAGGTCATTTTCTTCCTCCCTAGGCTTATTCTTGTTCAATTAGTATTTCTAACCAATCTTGTGCATCCAATAGGTGTGTTTGTGTCATTGGATGAACATTTAGGTCATTTTCGTCCTCCCTAGTCTTATTCTTGTCCAATTAGGGTTTTAAGCAATCTTGTGCATCCAATAAGTTCATTTGTGTCATTGGATGAACATTTAGGTTATTTTCGTCCTCCCTAGGCTTAGTTTTGTGCAATTAGGATTTTTAACCAATCTTGTGCATCCAATAGGTGTGTTTGTGTCATTAGATGAACATTTAGGTCATTTTCATCCTCCTTAGGCTTATTGTTGTCCAATTAGGGTTTTTAACCAATCTTGTGCATCCAATAGGTGTGTTTGTGTCATTGGATGAACATTTAGGTCATTTTCGTCCTCCCTAGTCTTATTCTTGTCCAATTAGGGTTTTAAGCAATCTTGTGCATCCAATAAGTTCATTTGTGTCATTGGATGAATAGTTAGGTCATTTTCGTCCTCCCTAGGCTTATTCTTGTCAAAATAGGGTTTCTAACCAATCGTGTGCATCCAATAGGTGTGTTTGTGTCATTGGATGAACATTTAGGTCATTTTCGTCCTCCCTATGCTTATTCTTGTCCAATTAGGGTTTTTAACCAATCTTGGGCATCCAATAGGTGTGTTTGTGTCATTGGATGAACATTTAGGTCATTTTCGTCCTCCCCAGGCTTATTCTTGTCCAATTAGGGTTTTTAACCAATCTTGTGCATCCAATAAGTTCATTTGTGTCATTGGGTGAACATTTAGGTCATTTTCGTCCTCCCTAGGCTTATTCTTGTCCAATTAGGGTTTCTAACCAATCTTGTGCATCCAATAGGTGTGTTTAGTCATTTGATGAACATTTAGGTTATTTTCGTCCTCCCTAGGCTTATTCTTGTCCTATTAGGGTTTTTAACCAATCTTGTACATCCAATAACTTCATTTGTGTCATTGGATTAACATTTAGGTCATTTTCGTCCTCCCTAGGCTTATTCTTTTCCAATTAAGGTTTTTAACCAATCTTGTGCATCCAATGAGTTCATTTGTGTCATTGGATGAACATTTAGGTCATTTTCTTCCTCCCTAGGCATATTCTTCTCCAATTAGGGTTTCTAACCAATCTTGTGCATCCAATAGGTGTGTTTGTGTCATTGGATGAACATTTAGGTCATTTTCGTCCTCCCTAAGCTTATTCTTGTCCAATTAGGGTTTTTAACCAATCTTGTGCATCCAATAAGTTCATTTGTGTCATTGGATGAATAGTTAGGTCATTTTCGTCCTCCCTAGGCTTATTCTTGTCCAATTAGGGTTTCTAACAATTCTTGTGCATCAAATAGGTGTGTTTAGTCATTTGATGAACATTTAGGTTATTTTCGTCCTCCCTAGGCTTATTCATGTCCAATTAGGGTTTTTAACCAATCTTGTGCATCCAATAAGTTCATTTGTGTCATTGGATGAACATTTAGGTCATTTTCGTCCTCCCAAGGCTTATTCTTGTCCAATTAGGGTTTCTAACCAATCTTGTGCATCCAATAGGTGTGTTTGTGTCATTGGATGAACATTTAGGTCATTTTCGTCCTCCGTAGGCTTATTCTTGTCCAATTAGGGTTTTTAACCAATCTTGTGCATCCAATAAGTTCTTTTGTGTCATTGGATGAACATTTAGGTCATTTTCGTCCTCCCAAGGCTTATTCTTGTCCAATTAGGGTTTCTAACCAATCTTGTGCATCCAATAGGTGTGTTTGTGTCATTGGATGAACATTTAGGTCATTTTCGTCCTCCCTAGTCTTATTCTTGTCCAATTAGGGTTTTAAGCAATCTTGTGCTTCCAATAAGTTCATTTGTGTCATTGGATGAATATTTAGGTCATTTTCATCCTCCCTAGGCATATTCTTGTCCAATTAGGGTTTCTAACCAATCTTGTGCATCCAATAGGCGTGTTTGTGTCATTGGATGAACATTTAGGTCATTTTCGTCCTCCCTAGGCTTATTCTTGTCCAATTACGGTTTTTAAGCAATCTTGTGCATCCAATAAGTTCATTTGTGTCATTGGATTAACATTTAGGTCATTTTCGTCCTCCCTAGGCTTATTCTTGTCCAATTAGGGTTTCTAACCAATCTTGTGCATCCAATAGGTGTGTTTGTGTCATTGGATGAACATTTAGGTCATTTTCGTCCTCCCTAGACTTATTCTTGTCCAATTTCGGTTTTTAAGCAATCTTGTGCATCCAATAAGTTCATTTGTGTCATTGGATTAACATTTAGGTCATTTTCGTCCTCCCTAGTCTTATTCTTGTCCAATTAGGGTTTTAAGCAATCTTGTGCTTCCAATAAGTTCATTTGTGTCATTGGATGAATATTTAGGTCATTTTCATCCTCCCTAGGCATATTCTTGTCCAATTAGGGTTTCTAACCAATCTTGTGCATCCAATAGGTGTGTTTGTGTCATTGGATGAACATTTAGGTCATTTTCGTCCTCCCTAGTCTTATTCTTGTCCAATTAGGGTTTTAAGCAATCTTGTGCATCCAATAAGTTCATTTGTGTCATTGGATGAATAGTTAGGTCATTTTCGTCCTCCCTATGCTTATTCTTGTCAAATTAGGGTTTCTAACCAATCTTGTGCATCCAATAGGTGTGTTTGTGTCATTGGATGAACATTTAGGTCATTTTTGTCCTCCCTAGGCTTATTCTTGTCCAATTAGGGTTTTTAACCAATCTTGTGCATCCAATAAGTTCATTTGTGTCATTGGATTAACATTTAGGTCATTTTCGTCCTCCCTAGGCTTATTCTTTTCCAATTAGGGTTTCTAACCAATCTTGTGCATTCAATAGGTGTGTTTGTGTCATTAGATGAACATTTAGGTCATTTTCGTCCTCCCTAGGCTTATTCTTGCCCAATTAGGGTTTATAACCAATCTTGTGCATCCAATAAGTTCAATTGTGTCATTGGATGAACATTTAGGTCATTTTCGTCCTCCCTAGGCTTATTCTTGTCCAATTAGGGTTTTTAACATATCTTGTGCATCCAATAAGTTCATTTGTGTCATTGGATGAACATTTAGGTCATTTTCGTCCTCCCTAAGCTTATTCTTGTCCAATTAGGGTTTCTAAACAATCCTGTGCATCCAATAGGTGTGTTTGTGTCATTGGATGAACATTTAGGTCACTTTCATCCTCGCTAGGCTTATTCTTGTCCAATAAGGGTTTTAAGCAATCTTGTGCATCCAATAAGTTCATTTGTGTCATTGGATTAACATTTAGGTCATTTTCGTCCTCCCTAGGCTTATTCTTGTCAAATTAGGGTTTTTAACCAATCATGGGCATCCAATAAGTTCATTTGTGTCATTGGATGAACAATTAGGTCATTTTCGTCCACCCTAGGCTTATTCTTGTCCAATTAGGGTTTTTAACCAATCTTGTGCATCCAATAAGTTCATTTGTGTCATTGGGTGAACATTTAGGTCATTTTCGTCCTCCCTAGGCTTATTCTTGTCCAATTAGGGTTTTTAAGCAATCTTGTGCATCCAATAAGTTCATTTGTGTCATTGGATGAACATTTAGGTCATTTTCGTCCTCCCTAGGATTATTCTTGTCCAATTAGGGTTTCTAACCAATCTTGTGCATCCAATAGGTGTGTTTGTGTCGTTGGATGAACATTTAGGTCATTTTCGTCCTCCCTAGTCTTATTCTTGTCCAATTAGGGTTTTAAGCAATCTTGTGCATCCAATAAGTTCATTTGTGTCATTGGATGAATATTTAGGTCATTTTCATCCTCCCTAGGCTTATTCTTCTCCAATTAGGGTTTCTAACCAATCTTGTGCATCCAATAGGTGTGTTTGTGTCATTGGATGAACATTTAGGTCATTTTCGTCCTCCATAGGCTTATTCTTGTCCAATTAGGGTTTTTAACCAATCTTGTGCATCCAATAAGTTCATTTGTGTCATTGGATGAACATTTAGGTCATTTTCGTCCTCCCTAAGCTTATTCTTGTCCAATTAGGGTTTCTAAACAATCTTGTGCATCCAATAGGTGTGTTTGTGTCATTGGATGAACATTTAGGTCATTTTCGTCCTCCCTAGTCTTATTCTTGTCCAATTAGGGTTTTAAGCAATCTTGTGCATCCAATAAGTTCATTTATGTCATTGGATGAATATTTAGGTCATTTTCGTCCTCCCTAAGCTTATTCTTATCCAATTAGGGTTTCTAAACAATCTTGTGCATCCAATAGGTGTGTTTGTGTCATTGGATGAACATTTAGGTCATTTTCGTCCTCCCTAGTCTTATTCTTGTCCAATTAGGGTTTTAAGCAATCTTGTGCACCCAATAAGTTCATTTGTGTCATTGGATGAATATTTAGGTCATTTTCATCCTCCCTAGGCTTATTTTTGTCCAATTAGGGTTTCTATCCAATCTTGTGCATCCAATAGGTGTGTTTGTGTCATTGGATGAACATTTAGGTCATTTTCGTCCTCCCTAGTCTTATTCTTGTCCAATTAGGGTTTTAAGCAATCTTGTGCATCCAATAAGTTCATTTATGTCATTGGATGAATATTTAGGTCATTTTCATCCTCCCTAGGCTTATTCTTGTCCAATTAGGGTTTCTAACCAATCTTGTGCATCCAATAGGTGTGTTTGTGTCATTGGATTAACATTTAGGTCATTTTCGTCCTCCATAGGATTATTCTTGTCCATTTTTGTGCATCCAATAAGTTCATTTGTGTCATTGGATGAACATTTAGGTCATTTTCGTCCTCCCTAGGCTTATTCTTGTCCAATTAGGGTTTCTAACCAATCTTGTGCATCCAATAGGTGTGTTTGTGTCATTGGATGAACATTTAGGTCATTTTCGTCCTCCCTAGGCTTATTCTTGTCCAATTAAGTTTTTTAACCAATCTTGTGCATACAATAAGTTCAATTGTGTCATTGGATGAACATTTAGGTCATTTTCGTCCTCCCTAGGCTTATTCTTGTCCAATTAGGGTTTCTAACCAATCTTGTGCATCCAATAGGTGTGTTTGTGTCATTGGAAGAACATTTAGGTCATTTTCGTCCTCCCTAGGCTTATTGTTGTCCAATTAGGGTTTTTAACCAATCTTGTGCATACAATAAGTTCAATTGTGTCATTGGATGAACATTTAGGTCATTTTCGTCCTCCCTAGGCTTATTCTTGTCCAATTAGGGTTTCTAACCAATCTTGTGCATCCAATAGGTGTGTTTGTGTCATTGGATGAACATTTAGGTCATTTTCGTCCTCCCTAGGCTTATTCTTTTCCAATTAGGGTTTTTAACCAATCTTGTGCATCCAATAAGTTCATTTGTGTCATTGGATGAATAGTTAGGTTATTTTCGTCCTCCCTAGGCTTATTCTTGTCAAATTAGTGTTTCTAATCAATCGTGTGCATCCAATAGGTGTGTTTGTGTCATTGGATGAACATTTAGGTCATTTTCGTCCTCCCTAGGCATATTCTTGTCCAAGTAGGGTTTCTAACAAATCTTGTGCATCCAATAGGTGTGTTTGTGTCATTGGATGAACATTTAGGTCATTTTCGTCCTCCCTAGGCTTATTCTTGTCCAATTAGGGTTTTTAACCAATCTTGTGCATCCAATAAGTTCATTTGTGTCATTGGATTAACATTTAGGTCATTTTCGTCCTCCCTAGGCTTATTCTTGTCCAATTAGGGTTTCTTACCAATCTTGTGCATCCAATAGGTGTGTTTAGTCATTTGATGAACATTTAGGTTATTTTCATCCTCCCTAGGCTTATTCTTGTCCAATTAGGGTTTTTAACCAATCTTGTGCATCCAATAAGTTCATTTGTGTCATTGGATTAACATTTAGGTCATTTTCGTCCTCCCTAGGCTTATTCTTGTCCAATTAGGGTTTCTAAACAATCTTGTGCATCCAATAGGTGTGTTTGTGTCGTTGGATGAACATTTAAGTCATTTTCGTCCTCCCTAGGCTTATTCTTGTCCAATTAGGGTTTTTAACCAATCTTGTGCATCCAATAAGTTCATTTGTGTCATTGGATGAACATTTAGGTCATTTTCGTCCTCCCTAGGCTTATTCTTGTCCAATTAGGGTTTTTAACCAATCTTGTGCATCCAATAAGTTCATTTGTGTCATTGGATGAACATTTAGGTCATTTTCGTCCTCCCTAGACTTATTCTTGTTCAATTAGGGTTTCTAACCAATCTTGTGCATCCAATAGGTGTGTTTGTGTCATTGGATGAACATTTAGGTCATTTTCGTCCTCCCTAGTCTTATTCTTGTCCAATTAGGGTTTTAAGCAATCTTGTGCATCCAATAAGTTCATTTGTGTCGTTGGTTGAACATTTAGGTCATTTTCATCCTCCCTAGGCTTATTCTTGTCCAATTAGGGTTTATAAGCAATCTTGTGCATCCAATAAGTTCATTTGTGTCATTGGATGAACATTTAGGTCATTTTCGTCCTCCCTAGGCTTATTCTTGTCCAATTAGGGTTTATAATCAATCTTGTGCATCCAATAAGTTCATTTGTGTCATTGGATGAACATTTAGGTCATTTTCGTCCTCCCTAGGCTTATTCTTGTCCAATTAGGGTTTTTAACCAATCTTGTGCATCCAATAAGTTCATTTGTGTCATTGGATGAACATTTAGGTCATTTTCGTCCTCCATAGGCTTATTCTTGTCCAATTAGGGTTTTTATGCAATCTTGTGCATCCAATAGGTGTGTTTGTGTCATTGGACGAACATTTAGGTCATTTTCGTCCTCCCTAGGCTTATTCTTGTCCAATTTAAGGTTTTTATGCAATCTTGTGCATCCAATTGGTGTGTTTGTGTCATTGGACGAACATTTAGGTCATTTTCGTCCTCCCTAGGCTTATTCTTGTCCAATTAGGGTTTTTAACCAATCTTGTGCATCCAATAAGTTCATTTGTGTCATTGGATGAATATTTAGGTCATTTTCGTCCTCCCTAGGCTTATTCTTGTCCAATTAGGGTTTTCAACCAATCTTGTGCATCCAATAAGTTCATTTGTGTCATTGGATGAACATTTAGGTCATTTTCGTCCTCCCTAGGCTTATTCTTGTCCAATTAGGGTTTTTAACCAATCTTGTGCATCCAATAAGTTCATTTGTGTCATTGGATGAACATTTAGGTCATTTTCGTCCTCCCTAGTCTTATTCTTGTCCAATTAGGGTTTTAAGCAATCTTGTGCTTCCAATAAGTTCATTTGTGTCATTGGATGAATATTTAGGTCATTTTCATCCTCCCTAGGCATATTCTTGTCCAATTAGGGTTTCTAACCAATCTTGTGCATCCAATAGGCGTGTTTGTGTCATTGGATGAACATTTAGGTCATTTTCGTCCTCCCTAGGCTTATTCTTGTCCAATTACGGTTTTTAAGCAATCTTGTGCATCCAATAAGTTCATTTGTGTCATTGGATTAACATTTAGGTCATTTTCGTCCTCCCTAGGCTTATTCTTGTCCAATTAGGGTTTCTAACCAATCTTGTGCATCCAATAGGTGTGTTTGTGTCATTGGATGAACATTTAGGTCATTTTCGTCCTCCCTAGACTTATTCTTGTCCAATTTCGGTTTTTAAGCAATCTTGTGCATCCAATAAGTTCATTTGTGTCATTGGATTAACATTTAGGTCATTTTCGTCCTCCCTAGTCTTATTCTTGTCCAATTAGGGTTTTAAGCAATCTTGTGCTTCCAATAAGTTCATTTGTGTCATTGGATGAATATTTAGGTCATTTTCATCCTCCCTAGGCATATTCTTGTCCAATTAGGGTTTCTAACCAATCTTGTGCATCCAATAGGTGTGTTTGTGTCATTGGATGAACATTTAGGTCATTTTCGTCCTCCCTAGTCTTATTCTTGTCCAATTAGGGTTTTAAGCAATCTTGTGCATCCAATAAGTTCATTTGTGTCATTGGATGAATAGTTAGGTCATTTTCGTCCTCCCTATGCTTATTCTTGTCAAATTAGGGTTTCTAACCAATCTTGTGCATCCAATAGGTGTGTTTGTGTCATTGGATGAACATTTAGGTCATTTTTGTCCTCCCTAGGCTTATTCTTGTCCAATTAGGGTTTTTAACCAATCTTGTGCATCCAATAAGTTCATTTGTGTCATTGGATTAACATTTAGGTCATTTTCGTCCTCCCTAGGCTTATTCTTTTCCAATTAGGGTTTCTAACCAATCTTGTGCATTCAATAGGTGTGTTTGTGTCATTAGATGAACATTTAGGTCATTTTCGTCCTCCCTAGGCTTATTCTTGCCCAATTAGGGTTTATAACCAATCTTGTGCATCCAATAAGTTCAATTGTGTCATTGGATGAACATTTAGGTCATTTTCGTCCTCCGTAGGCTTATTCTTGTCCAATTAGGGTTTTTAACATATCTTGTGCATCCAATAAGTTCATTTGTGTCATTGGATGAACATTTAGGTCATTTTCGTCCTCCCTAAGCTTATTCTTGTCCAATTAGGGTTTCTAAACAATCCTGTGCATCCAATAGGTGTGTTTGTGTCATTGGATGAACATTTAGGTCACTTTCATCCTCGCTAGGCTTATTCTTGTCCAATAAGGGTTTTAAGCAATCTTGTGCATCCAATAAGTTCATTTGTGTCATTGGATTAACATTTAGGTCATTTTCGTCCTCCCTAGGCTTATTCTTGTCAAATTAGGGTTTTTAACCAATCATGGGCATCCAATAAGTTCATTTGTGTCATTGGATGAACATTTAGGTCATTTTCATCCTCCTTAGTCTTATTCTTGTCCAATTAAGATTTTAAGCAATCTTGTGCATCCAATAAGTTCATTTGTGTCATTGGATGAATATTTAGGTCATTTTCGTCCTCCCTAGGCTTATTCTTATCCAATTAAGGTTTCTAACCAATCTTGTGTATCCAATAGGTGTGTTTGTGTCATTGGATGAACATTTAGGTCATTTTCGTCCTCCCAAGGCTTATTCTTGTCCAATTAGGGTTTCTAACCAATCTTGTGCATCTAATAGGTGTGTTTCAGTCATTGGACGAACATTTAGGTCATTTTCGTCCTCCATAGTCTTATTCTTGTCCAATTAGGGTTTTAAGCAATCTTGTGCATCCAATAAGTTCATTTGTGTCATTGGATGAATATTTAGGTCATTTTCATCCTCCCTAGGCTTATTCTTGTCCAATTAGGGTTTCTAACCAATCTTGTGCATCCAATAGGTGTGTTTGTGTCATTGGATGAACATTTAGATCATTTTCGTCCTCCTTAGTCTTATTCTTGTCGAATTAGGGTTTTTAACCAATCTTGTGCATCCAATAAGTTCATTTGTGTCATTGGATTAACATTTAGGTCATTTTCGTCCTCCCTAGGCTTATTCTTGTCAAATTAGGGTTTTTAACCAATCATGGGCATCCAATAAGTTCATTTGTGTCATTGGATGAACATTTAGGTCATTTTCGTCCTCCCTAGGCTTATTCTTGACCATTTAGGGTTTCTAAGCAATCTTGTGCATCCAATAGGTGTGTTTAGTCATTTGATGAACATTTAGGTTATTTTCGTCCTCCCTAGGCTTATTCTTGTCCAATTAGGGTTTTTAACCAATCTTGTGCATCCAATAAGTTCATTTGTGTCATTGGATTATCATTTAGGTCATTTTCGTCCTCCTTAGGCTTATTCTTGTCCAATTAGGGTTTCTAACCAATCTTGTGCATCCAAAAGGTGTGTTTGTGACATTGGATGAACATTTAGGTCATTTTCGTCCTCCCTAGGCTTATTCTTGTCCAATTAGGGTTTTTAACCAATCTTGTGCATCCAATAAGTTCATTTGTGTTATTGGATGAACATTTAGGTCATTTTCGTCCTCCCAAGGCTTATTCTTGTCCAATTAGGGTTTCTAACCAATCTTGTGCATCCAATTGGTGTGTTTGTGTCATTGGATGAACATTTAAGTCATTTTCGTCCTCCCTAGTCTTATTCTTGTCCAATTAGGGTTTATAACCAATCTTGTGCATCCAATAAGTTCAATTGTGTCATTGGATGAACATTTAGGTCATTTTCGTCCTCCCTAGGCTTATTCTTGTCCAATTAGGGTTTTTAACCAATCTTGTGCATCCAATAAGTTCATTTGTGTCATTGGATGAACATTTAGGTCATTTTCGTCCTCCCTAAGCTTATTCTTGTCCAATTAGGGTTTCTAAACAATCTTGTGCATCCAATAGGTGTGTTTGTGTCATTGGATGAACATTTAGGTCATTTTCGTCCTCCCTAGTCTTATTCTTGTCCAATAAGGGTTTTAAGCAATCTTGTGCATCCAATAAGTTCATTTGTGTCATTGGATTAACATTTAGGTCATTTTCGTCCTCCCTAGGCTTATTCTTGTCAAATTAGGGTTTTTAACCAATCATGGGCATCCAATAAGTTCATTTGTGTAATTGGATGAACAATTAGGTCATTTTCGTCCACCCTAGGCTTATTCTTGTCCAATTAGGGTTTTTAACCAATCTTGTGCATCCAATAAGTTCATTTGTGTAATTGGATGAACATTTAGGTCATTTTCGTCCTCCCTAGGCTTATTCTTGTCCAATTAGGGTTTTTAACCAATCTGGTGCATCCAATAGGTGCGTTTGTGTCATTGGATGAACATTTAGGTCATTTTCGTCCTCCCTAGGCTTATTCTTGTCAACCTAGGGTTTTAAGCAATCTTGTGCATCCAATAAGTTCATTTGTGTCATTGGATTAACATTTAGGTCATTTTTGTCCTCCCTAGGCTTATTCTTGTCCAATTAGGGTTTTTAACCAATCATGTGCATCCAATAAGTTCATTTGTGTCATTGGATGAACACTTAGGTCATTTTCGTCCACCCTAGGCTTATTCTTGTCCAATTAGGGTTTTTAACCAATCTTATGCATCCAATAAGTTCATTTGTGTCATTGGATGAATAGTTAGGTCATTTTCGTCCTCCCTAGGCTTATTCTTGTCAAATTAGGGTTTCTAACCAATCTTGTGCATCCAATAGGTGTGTTTGTGTCATTGGATGAACATTTAGGTCATTTTCGTCCTCCCTAGGCTTATTCTTGTCCAATTAGGGTTTCTAACCAATCTTGTGCATCCAATAGGTGTGTTTAGTCATTTGATGAACATGTAGGTTATTTTCGTCCTCCCTAGGCTTATTCTTGTCCAATTAGGGTTTCAAACCAATCTTGTGCATCCAATAAGTTCATTTGTGTCATTTGATTAACATTTCGGTCATTTTCGTCCTCCCTAGGCTTATTCTTGTCCAATTAGGGTTTCTAACCAATCTTGTGCATCCAATAGGTGTGTTTGTGTCATTGGATTAACATTTAGGTCATTTTCGTCCTTCATAGGCTTATTCTTGTCCAATTAGGGTTTTTAACCAATCTTGTGCATCCAATAATTTCATTTGTGTCATTGGATTAACATTTAGGTCATTTTCATCCTCCCTAGGCTTATTCTTGTCCAATTAGGGTTTCTAACCAATCTTGTGCATCCAATAGGTGTGTTTGTGTCATTTGATGAACATTTAGGTTATTTTCGTCCTCCCTAGTCTTATTCTTGTCCAATTAGGGTTTTAAGCAATCTTGTGCATCCAATAAGTTCATTTGTGTCATTGTATGAATATTTAGGTCATTTTCGTCCTCCCTAGGCTTATTCTTGTCCAATTAGGGTTTCTAACCAATCTTGTGCATCCAATAGCTGTGTTTGTGTCATTGGATGAACATTTAGGTCATTTTCGTCCTCCCTATGCTTATTCTTGTCCAATTAGGGTTTTTAACCAATCTTGTGCATCCAATAGGTGTGTTTGTGTCATTGGATGAACATTTAGGTCATTTTCGTCCTCCCTAGGCATATTCTTGTCAAATTAGGGTTTCTAACCAATCTTGTGCATCAAATAAGTTCATTTGTGTCATTGGATTAACATTTACGTCATTTTCGTCCTCCATAGGCTTATTCTTGTCCAATTATGGTTTCTAACCAATCTTGGGCATCCAATAGGTGTGTTTGTGTCATTGGATTAACAATTAGGTCATTTTCGTCCTCCCTAGGCTTATTCTTGTCCAATTAGGGTTTTTAACCAATCTTGTGCATCCAATAAGTTCATTTGTGTCATTGGATGAACATTTAGGTCATTTTCGTCCTCCCTAGGCTTATTCTTGTCCAATTAGGGTTTTTAACCAATCTTGTGCATCCAATAAGTTCATTTGTGTCATTGGATTAACATTTAGGTCATTTTCGTCCTCCCTAGTCTTATTCTTGTCCAATTAGGGTCTTAAGCAATCTTGTGCATCCAATAAGTTCATTTGTGTCATTGGATGAACATTTAGGTCATTTTCGTCCTCCCTAGGATTATTCTTGTCCAATTAAGGTTTTTAACCAATCATCTACATCCAATAAGTTCATTTGTGTCATTGGATGAACATTTAGGTCATTTTCGTCCTCCCTAGGCTTATTCTTGTCCAATTAGGGTTTTTAACCAATCTTGTGCATCCAATAAGTTCATTTGTGTCATTGGATGAACATTTAGGTCATTTTCGTCCTCCCTAGTCTTATTCTTGTCCAATTGGGGTTTTTAGCAATCTTGTGCATCCAATATGTGTGTTTGTGTCATTGGATGAACATTTAGGTCATTTTCGTCCTCCCTATGCTTATTCTTGTCCAATTTGGGTTTTTAACCAATCTTGTGCATCCAATAAGTTCATTTGTGTCATTGGAAGAACATTTAGGTCATTTTCGTCCTCCCTTGGCTTATTCTTGTCCAATTAGGGTTTTCAACCAATCTTGTGCATCCAATAAGTTCATTTGTGTCATTGGATGAACATTTAGGTCATTTTCGTCCTCCCTAGGCTTATTCTTGTCCAATTAGGGTTTTTAACCAATCTTGTGCATCCAATAAGTTCATTTGTGTCATTGGATGAACATTTAGGTCATTTTCGTCCTCCCTAGGCTTATTCTTGTCCAATTAAGGTTTTCAACCAATCTTGTGCATCCAATAAGTTCATTTGTGTCATTGGAAGAACATTTAGGTCATTTTCGTCCTCCATAGGCTTATTCTTGTCCAATTAGGGTTTTTAAACAATCTTGTGCATCCAATAAGTTCATTTGTGTCATTGGATGAACATTTAGGTCATTTTCGTCCTCCATAGGCTTATTCTTGTCTAATTAGGGTTTTTAAACAATCTTGTGCATCCAATAAGTTCATTTGTGTCATTGGATGAACATTTAGGTCATTTTCGTCCTCCCTAGGCTTATTCTTGTCCAATTAGGGTTTTTAACCAATCTTGTGCATCCAATAAGTTCATTTGTGTCATTGGATGAACATTTAGGTCATTTTCGTCCTCCCTAAGCTTATTCTTGTCCAATTAGGGTTTCTAAACAATCTTGTGCATCCAATAGGTTTGTTTGTTTCATTGGATGAACATTTAGGTCATTATCGTCCTCCCTAGCCTTATTCTTGTCCAATTAGGGTTTTAAGCAATCTTGTGCATCCAATAAGTTCATTTGTGTCATTGGATTAACATTTAGGTCATTTTCGTCCTTCCATGGCTTATTCTTGTCCAATTAGGGTTTTTAACCAATCTTGTGCATCCAATAAGTTCATTTGTGTCATTGGATTAACATTTAGGTCATTTTCGTCCTCCCTAGGTTTATTCTTGTCCAATTAGGGTTTCTAACCAATCTTGTGCATCCAATAAGTTCATTTGTGTCATTGGATGAACATTTAGGTCATTTTCATCCTCCCTGGGCTTATTCTTGTCCAATTAGGGTTTTTAACCAATCTTGTGCATCCAATAAGTTCGATTGTGTCATTGGATGAACATTTAGGTCATTTTCGTCCTCCCTAGGCTTATTCTTGTCCAATTAGGGTTTTTAACCAATCTTGTGCATCCAATAAGTTCATTTGTGTCATTGGATGAACATTTAGGTCATTTTCGTCCTCCCTATGATTATTCTTATCCAATTAGGGTTTTTAACCAATCTTGTGCATCCAATAGGTGTGTTTGTCGCATTGGATGAACATTTAGGTCATTTTCGTCCTCCCTAGGCTTATTCTTGTCCAATTAGGGTTTTTAACCAATCTTGTGCATCCAATAAGTTCATTTGTGTCATTGGATGAACATTTAGGTCATTTTCGTCCTCCCTATTCTTATTCTTGTCCAATTAGGGTTTTTATGCAATCTTGTGCATCCAATAGGTGTGTTTGTTTCATTGGACGAACATTTAAGTCATTTTCGTCCTCCCTAGGCTTATTCTTGTCCAGTTAGGGTTTTTAACCAATCTTGTGCATCCAATAAGTTCATTTGTGTCATTCGATGAACATTTAGGTCATTTTCGTCCTCCATAGGCTTATTCTTGTCTAATTAGGGTTTTTAACCAATCTTGTGCATCCAATAAGTTCATTTGTGTCATTGGATGAACATTTAGGTCATTTTCGTCCTCCCTAGGCTTATTCTTGTCCAATTAGGGTTTTTAACCAATCTTGTGCATCCAATAAGTTCATTTGTGTCATTGGATGAACATTTAGGTCATTTTCGTCCTCCCTAGGCTTATTCTTGTCCAATTAGGGTTTTTAACCTATCTTGTGCATCTAATAGGTGTATTTGTGTCATTGGATGAACATTTAGGTCATTTTCGTCCTCCCTAGGCTTATTCTTGTCCAATTAGGGTTTTTAAGCAATCTTGTGCATCCAATAAGTTCATTTGTGTCATTGGATGAACATTTAGGTCATTTTCGTCCTCCCCAGGCTTATTCTTGTCCAATTAGGGTTTCTAACCAATCTTGTGCATCCAATAAGTTCATTTGTGTCATTGGATGAACATTTAGGTCATTTTCGTCCTCCCTAGGCTTATTCTTGTCCAATTAAGATTTGTAACCAATCTTGTGCATCCAATAAATTCATTTGTGTCATTGGATGAACATTTAGGTCATTTTCGTCCTCCCTATAATTATTCTTGTCCAATTAGGGTTTTTAACCAATCTTGTGCATCCAATAGGTGTGTTTGTGTCATTGGATGAACATTTAGGTCATTTTCGTCCTCCCTAGGCTTATTCTTGTCCAATTAGGGTTTTTAACCAATCTTGTGCATCCAATAAGTTCATTTGTGTCATTGGATAAACATTTAGGTCATTTTCGTCCACCCGAGGCTTATTCTTGTCCAATTAGGGTTTTTAACCAATCTTGTGCATCCAATAAGTTTATTTGAGTCATTGGATGAATATTTAGGTCATTATCGTCCTCCCAAGGCTTATTGTTGTCCAATTAGGGTTTTTAACCAATCTTGTGCATCCAATAGGTGTGTTTGTGTCATTGGATGAACATTTAGGTCATTTTCGTCCTCCCTAGGCTTATTCTTGTCCAATTAGGGTTTCTAACCAATCTTGTGCATTCAATAAGTTCATTTGTGTCATTGGATGAACATTTAGGTCATTTTCGTCCTCCCTAGGCTTATTCTTGTCCAATTAGGGTTTTTAACCAATCTTGTGCATCCAATAAGTTCATTTGTGTCATTGGATGAACATTATGTCATTTTCGTCCTCCCTAGGCTTATTTTTGTCCAATTAGGGTTTTTATGCAATCTTGTGCATCCAATAGGTGTGTTTGTGTCATTGGACGAACATTTAGGTCATTTTCGTCCTCCCTAGGCTTATTCTTGTCCAATTAGGGTTTTTAACCAATCTTGTGCATCTAATAAGTTCATTTGTGTCATTGGAGGAACATTTAGGTCATTTTCGTCCTCCCTAGTCTTATTCTTGTCCAATTAGGGTTTTTATGCAATCTTGTGCATCCAATAGGTGTGTTTGTGTCATTGGACGAACCTTTAGGTCATTTTCGTCTTCCCTAGGCTTATTCTTTTCCAATTAGGGATTTTAACCAATCTTGTGCATCCAATAAGTTCATTTGTGTCATTGGATGAACATTTAGGTCATTTTCGTCCTCCCTAGGCTTATTCTTGTCCAATTAGGGTTTTTAACCAATCTTGTGCATCCAATAAGTTCATTTGTGTCATTGGATGAACATTTAGGTCATTTTCGTCCTCCCTAGGCTTATTCTTGTCCAATTAGGGTTTTTAACCAATCTTGTGCATCCAATAAGTTCATTTGTGTCATTGGATGAACATTTAGGTCATTTTCGTCCTCCCTAGTCTTATTCTTGTCCAATTAGGGTTTTTATGCAATCTTGTGCATCCAATAGGTGTGTTTGTGCCATTGGACGAACATTTAAGTCATTTTCATCCTCCCTAGGCTTATTCTTGTCCAATTAGGGTTTTTATGCAATCTTGTGCATACAATTGGTGTGTTTGTGTCATTGGACGAACATTTAGGCCATTTTCGTCCTCCCTAGGCTTATTCTTGTTCAATTAGGGTTTTTAACCAACCTTGTGCATCCAATAAGTTCATTTGTGTCATTGGTTGAACATTTAGGTCATTTTCGTCCTCCGTAGGCTTATTCTTTTCCAATTAGGGTTTTTAACCAACCTTGTGCATCCAATAAGTTCATTTGTGTCATTGGTGGAACATTTAGGTCATTTAAGTCCTCCCTAGTCTTATTCTTGTCCAATTAGGGTTTTTATGCAATCTTGTGCATCCAATAGGTGTGTTTGTGTCATTGGACGAACATTTAGGTCATTTTCGTCCTCCCTAGGCTTATTCTTGTCCAATTAGGGTTTTTAACCAATCTTGTGCATTCAATAGGTGTGTTTGTGTCATTGGATGAACATTTAGGTCATTTTCGTCCTCCCTAGGCTTATTCTTGTCCAATTTGGGTTTCTAACCAATCTTGTGCATCCAATAGGTGTGTTTGTGTCATTGGATGAACATTTAGGTTATTTTCGTCCTCCCTAGGCTTATTCTTGTCCAATTAGGGTTTCTAAACAATCTTGTGCATCCAATAGGTGTGTTTGTGTCATTGGATGAACATTTAGGTCATTTTCGTCCTCCCTAGGCTTATTCTTGTCCAATTAGGGTTTTAAGCAATCTTGTGCATCCAATAAGTTCATTTGTGTCATTGGATTAATATTTAGGTCATTTTCATCCTCCCTAGGCTTATTCTTGTCCAATTAGGGTTTTTAACCAATCTTGTGCATCCAATAAGTTCATTTGTGTCATTGGATGAACATTTACGTCATTTTCGTCCTCCATAGTCTTATTCTTGTCCAATTAGGATTTTAAGCAATCTTGTGCATCCAATAAGTTCATTTGTGTCATTGGATGAATATTTAGGTCATTTTCGTCCTCCCTAGGCTTATTCTTGTCCAATTAGGGTTTTTACCCAATCTTGTGCATCCAATAAGTTCATTTGTGTCATTGGATTAACATTTAGGTCATTTTCGTCCTCCCTAGGCTTATTCTTGTCCAATTACGGTTTCTAACCAATCTTGTGCATCCAATAGGTGTGTTTGTGACATTGGATGAACATTGAGGTCTTTTTCGTCCTCCCTAGGCTTATTCTTGTCCAATTAGGGTTTTTAACCAATCTTGTGCATCCAATATGTTCATTTGTGTCATTGGATGAACATTTAGGTTATTTTCGTCCTCCCTAGGCTTATTCTTGTCCAATTAGGGTTTCTAAACAATCTTGTGCATCCAATAGGTGTGTTTGTGTCATTGGATGAACATTTACGTCATTTTCGTCCTCCATAGTCTTATTCTTGTCCAATTAGGATTTTAAGCAATCTTGTGCATCCAATAAGTTCATTTGTGTCATTGGATTAACATTTAGGTCATTTTCGTCCTCCCTAGGCTTATTCTTGTCCAATTAGGGTTTCTAACCAATCTTGTGCATCCAATAGGTGTGTTTGTGACATTGGATGAACATTGAGGTCTTTTTCGTCCTCCCTAGGCTTATTCTTGTCCAATTAGGGTTTTTAACCAATCTTGTGCATCCAATAAGTTCATTTGTGTCATTGGATGAACATTTAGGTCATTTTCGTCCTCCCAAGGCTTATTCTTGTCCAATTAGGGTTTCTAACCAATCTTGTGCATCCATCAGGTGTGTTTGTGTCATTGGATGAACATTTAGGTCATTTTCGTCATCCCTAGTCTTATTCTTGTCCAATTAGGGTTTTTAACCAATCTTGTGCATCCAATAAGTTCATTTGTGTCATTGGATGAACATTTAGGTCATTTTCGTCCTCCCAAGGCTTATTCTTGTCCAATTAGGGTTTTTAACCAATCTTGTGCATCCAATGGTGTGTTTGTGTCATTGGATGAACATTTACGTCATTTTCGTCCTCCATAGTCTTATTCTTGTCCAATTAGGATTTTAAGCAATCTTGTGCATCCAATAAGTTCATTTGTGTCATTGGATGAATATTTAGGTCATTTTCGTCCTCCCTAGGCTTATTCTTGTCCAATTAGGGTTTTTAACCAATCTTGTGCATCCAATAAGTTCATTTGTGTCATTGGATTAACATTTAGGTCATTTTCGTCCTCCCTAGGCTTATTCTTGTCTAATTAGGGTTTCTAACCAATCTTGTGCATCCAATAGGTGTGTTTGTGACATTGGATGAACATTGAGGTCTTTTTCGTCCTCCCTAGGCTTATTCTTGTCCAATTAGGGTTTTTAACCAATCTTGTGCATCCAATATGTTCATTTGTGTCATTGGATGAACATTTAGGTTATTTTCGTCCTCCCTAGGCTTATTCTTGTCCAATTAGGGTTTCTAAACAATCTTGTGCATCCAATAGGTGTGTTTGTGTCATTGGATGAACATTTACGTCATTTTCGTCCTCCATAGTCTTATTCTTGTCCAATTAGGATTTTAAGCAATCTTGTGCATCCAATAAGTTCATTTGTGTCATTGGATGAATATTTAGGTCATTTTCGTCCTCCCTAGGCTTATTCTTGTCCAATTAGGGTTTTTAACCAATCTTGTGCATCCAATAAGTTCATTTGTGTCATTGGATTAACATTTAGGTCATTTTCGTCCTTCCAAGGCTTATTCTTGTCCAATTAGGGTTTCTAACCAATCTTGTGCATCCAATAGGTGTGTTTGTGTCATTGGATGAACATTTAGGTTATTTTCGTCCTCCCTAGTTTTATTCTTGTCCAATTAGGGTTTTAAGAAATCTTGTGCATCCAATAAGTTCATTTGTGTCATTGGATTAATATTTAGGTAATTTTCATCCTCCCTAGGCTTATTCTTGTCCAATTAGGGTTTTTAACCAATCTTGTGCATCCAATAAGTTCATTTGTGTCATTGGATGAACATTTAGGTCATTTTCGTCCTCCCAAGGCTTATTCTTGTCCAGTTAGGGTTTCTAACCAATCTTGTGCATCCAATAGGTGTGTTTGTGTCATTGGATGAACATTTAGGTCATTTTCGTCCTCCCTTGTCTTATTCTTGTCCAATTAGGGTTTTTAACCAATCTTGTGCATCCAATAAGTTCATTTGTGTCATTGGATGAACATTTAGGTCATTTTCGTCCTCCCAAGGCTTATTCTTGTCCAATTAGGGTTTTTAACCAATCTTATGCATCCAATGGTGTGTTTGTGTCATTGGATGAACATTTACGTCATTTTCGTCATCCATAGTCTTATTCTTGTCCAATTAGGATTTTAAGCAATCTTGTGCATCCAATAAGTTCATTTGTGTCATTGGATGAATATTTAGGTCATTTTCGTCCTCCCTAGGCTTATTCTTATCCAATTAGGGTTTCTAACCAATCTTGTGTATCCAATAGGTGTGTTTGTGTCATTGGATGAACATTTAGGTCATTTTCGTCTTCCCAATGCTTATTCTTGTCCAATTAGGGTTTTTAACCAATCTTGTGCATCCAATAGGTGTGTTTGTGTCATTGGATAAACATTTAGGTCATTTTCGTCCTCCCTAGGCTTATTCTTGTCGAATTAGGGTTTTTAACCAAACTTGTGCATCCAATAAGTTCATTTGTGTCATTGGATTAACATTTAGGTCATTTTCGTCCTCCCTAGGCTTATTCTTGTCCAATTAGGGTTTCTAACCAATCTTGTGCATCCAATAGGTGTGTTTAGTCATTTGATGAACATTTAGGTTATTTTCGTCCTCCCTAGGCTTATTCTTGTCCAATTTGGGTTTTTAACCAATCTTGTGCATCCAATAAGTTCATTTGTGACATTGGATTAACATTTAGGTCATTTTCGTCCTCCCTAGGCTTATTCTTGTCCAATTAGGGTTTCTAACCAATCTTGTGCATCCAATAGGTGTGTTTGTGTCATTGGATGAACATTTAGGTCATTTTCGTCCTCCCTAGGCTTATTCTTGTCCAATTAGTGTTTTTAACCAATCTTGTGCATCCAATAAGTTCATTTGTGTCATTGGGTGAACATTTAGGTCATTTTCGTCCTTCCTAGGCTCATTCTTGTGCAATTAGGGTTTCTAACCAATCTTGTGCATCCAATAGGTGTGTTTAGTCATTTGATGAACATTTAGGTTATTTTCGTCCTCCCTATGCTTATTCTTGTCCAATTAGGGTTTTTATCCAATCTTGTGCATCCAATAAGTTCATTTGTGTCATTGGATTAACATTTAGGTCATTTTCGTCCTCCCTAGGCTTATTCTTGTCCAATAAGGGTTTCTAACCAATCTTGTGCATCCAATAGGTGTGTTTGTGTCATTTGATGAACATTTAGGTCATTTTCGTCCTCCCTATGCTTATTCTTGTCCAATTAGGGTTTTTAACCAATCTTGTGCATCCAATAGGTGTGTTTGTGTCATTGGATGAACATTTAGGTCATTTTCGTCCTCCCTAGGCTTATTCTTGTCCAATTAGGGTTTCTAACCAATCTTGTGCATCCAATAGGTGTGTTTGTGTCATTGGATGAACATTTAGGTCATTTTCGTCCTCCCTAGTCTTATTCTTGTCCAGATAGGGTTTTAAGCAATCTTGTGCATCCAATAAGTTCATTTGTATCATTGGATGAATCTTTAGGTCATTTTCGTCCTCCCTAGGCTTATTCTTTTCCAATTAGGGTTTCTAACCAATCTTGTGCATCCAATAGGTGTGTTTGTGTCATTGGATGAACATTTAGGTCATTTTCGTCCTCCCTATGCTTATTCTTGTCCAATTAGGGTTTTTAACCAATCTTGTGCATCCAATAGGTGTGTTTGTGTCATTCGATGAACATTTAGGTCATTTTCGTCCTCCCTAGGCTTATTCTTGTCCAATTAGGGTTTTTAACCAATCTTGTGCATCCAATAAGTTCATTTGTGTCATTGGGTGAACATTTAGGTCATTTTTGTCCTCCTTAGGCTTATTCTTGTCCAATTAGGGTTTCTAACCAATCTTGAGCATCCAATAGGTGTGTTTAGTCATTTGATGAACATTTAGATTATTTTCGTCCTCCCTAGGCTTATTCTTGTCCAATTAGGGTTTTTAACCAATCTTGTGCATCCAATAAGTTCATTTGTGTCATTGGATTAACATTTAGGTCATTTTCGTCCTCCCTAGGCTTATTCTTGTCTAATTAGGGTTTCTAACCAATCTTGTGCATCCAATAGGTGTGTTTGTGTAATTGGATGAACATTTAGGTCATTTTCGTCCTCCCTAGGCTTATTCTTTTCCAATCAGGGTTTTTAACCAATCTTGTGCATCCAATAAGTTCATTTGTGTCATTGGATGAATAGTTAGGTCATTTTCGTCCTCACTAGGCTTATTCTTGTCAAATTAGGGTTTCTAACCAATCGTGTGCATCCAATTGGTGTGTTTGTGTCATTGGATGAACATTTAGGTCATTTTCGTCCACCCTAGGCATATTCTTGTCCAATTAAGGTTTCTAACCAATCTTGTGCATCCAATAGGTGTGTTTGTGTCATTGGATGAACATTTAGGTCATTTTCGTCCTCCCTAGGCTTATTCTTGTCCAATTAGGGTTTTTAATCAATCTTGTGCATCCAATAAGTTCATTTGTGTCATTGGATTAACATTTAGGTCATTTTCGTCCTCCCTAGGCTTATTCTTGTCTAATTAGGGTTTCTAACCAATCTTGTGCATCCAATAGGTGTGTTTGTGTCATTGGATGAACATTTAGGTCATTTTCGTCCTCCCTAGGCTTATTCTTTTCCAATCAGGGTTTTTAACCAATCTTGTGCATCCAATAAGTTCATTTGTGTCATTGGATGAATAGTTAGGTCATTTTCGTCCTCCCTAGGCTTATTCTTGTCAAATTAGGGTTTCTAACCAATCGTGTGCATCCAATAGGTGTGTTTGTGTCATTGGATGAACATTTAGGTCATTTCGTCCTCCCTAGGCATATTCTTGTCCAATTAGGGTTTCTAACCAATCTTGTGCATCCAATAGGTGTGTTTGTGTCATTGGATGAACATTTAGGTCATTTTCGTCCTCCCTAGGCTTATTCTTGTCCAATTAGGGTTTTTAACCAATCTTGTGCATCCAATAAGTTCATTTGTGTCTTTGGATGAACATTTAAGTCATTTTCATCCTCCCTAGGCTTATTCTTGTCCAATTAGGGTTTCTAACCAATCTTGTGCATCCAATAGGTGTGTTTAGTCATTTGATGAACATTTAGGTCACTGTCGTCCTCCCTAGGCTTAATCTTGTCCAATTAGTGTTTTTAACCAATCTTGTGCATCCAATAAGTTCATTTGTGTCATTGGATTAACATTTAGGTCATTTTCGTCCTCCCTAGGCTTATTCTTGTCCAATTAGGGTTTCTAACCAATCTTGTGCATCCAATAGGTGTGTTTGTGTCATTGGATGAACATTTAGGTCATTTTCGTCCTCCCTAGGCTTATTCTTGTCCAATTAGGGTTTTTAACCAATCTTGTGCATCCAATAGGTGTGTTTGTGGCAATGGATGATCAATTAGGTCATTTTCGTCCTCCCTAGGCATATTCTTGTCCAATTAGGGTTTTTAACCAATCTTGTGCATCCAATAGGTGTGTTTGTGTCATTGGATGATCAATTAGGTCATTTTCGTCCTCCCTAGGCTTATTCTTGTCCAATTAGGGTTTTTAACCAATCTTGTGCATCCAATAGGTGTGTTTGTGTCATTGGATGATCAATTGGGTCATTTTCTTCCTCCCTAGGAATATTTTTATCCAATTAGGGTTTTTAACAATTCTTGTGCATCCAATAGGTTTGTTTGTTTCATTGAATTAATATTTAGGTCATTTTTGTCCTCTCTAGGCATATTCTTGTCCAATTAGGGTTTTTAACCAATCTTGTGCATCCAATAAGTTTGTTTGTGTCAATGAATTAATATTTAGGTCATTTTTGTCCTCCCTAGGCATATTCTTGTCCAATTAGGGTTTTTAACCAATCTTGTGCATCCAATAGGTGTGTTTGTGTCATTGGATGATCAATTAGGTCATTTTCGTCCTCCCTAGGCTTATTCTTGTCCAATTAGGGTTTTTAACCAATCTTGTGCATCCAATAGGTGTGTTTGTGTCATTGGATGATCAATTAGGTCATTTTCGTCCTCCATAGACATATTCTTGTCCAATTAGGGTTTTTAACCAATCTTGTGCATCCAATAAGTTCATTTGTGTCATTGGATTAACATTTAGGTCATTTTCGTCCTCCCTAGGCATATTCTTGTCCAATTAGGGTTTTTAACCAATCTTGTGCATCCAATAGGTGTGTTTGTCGCAATGGATGATCAATTTGGTCATTTTCGTCCTCCCTAGGCTTATTCTTGTCCAATTAGGGTTTTTAACCAATCTTGTGCATCCAATAGGTGTGTTTGTGTCATTGGATGATCAATTAGGTCATTTTCGTCCTCCCTCGGCTTATTCTTGTCCAATTAGGGTTTTTAACCAATCTTGTGCATCCCATAACTTTGATTGTGTCATTGAATTAATATTTAGGTCATTTTCGTCCTCCCTAGGCATATTCTTGTCCAATTAGGGTTTTTAACCAATCTTGTGCATCCAATAGGTGTGTTTGTGTCATTGGATGATCAATTAGGTCATTTTCGTCCTCCCTAGGCTTATTCTTGTCCAATTAGGGTTTTTAACCAATCTTGTGCATCCAATAGGTGTGTTTGTGTCATTGGATGATCAATTAGGTCATTTTCGTCATCCTTAGGCTTATTCTTGTCCAATTAGGGTTTTTAACCAATCTTGTGCATCCAATAGGTGTGTTTGTGTCATTGGATGATCAATTAGGTCATTTTCCTCCTCCCTAGGCTTATTCTTGTCCAAATAGGGTTTTTAACCAATCTTGTGCGTCCAATAACTTTGTTTGTGTCATTGAATTAATATTTAGGTCATTTTCGTTCTCCCTAGGCATATTCTTGTCCAATTAGGGTTTTTAACCAATCTTGTGCATCCAATAGGTGTGTTTGTGTCATTGGATGATCAATTAGGTCATTTTCGTCCTCCCTAGGCTTATTCTTGTCCAATTAGTGTTTTTAACCAATCTTGTGCATCCAACAGGTGTGTTTGTGTCATTGGATGATCAATTAGGTCATTTTCGTCCTCCCTAGGCTTATTCTTGTCCAGGGTTTTTAACCAATCTTGTGCATCCAATAAGTTCATTTGTGTCATTGGATTTACATTTAGGTCATTTTCGTCCTCCCTAGGCATATTCTTGTCCAATTAGGGTTTTTAACCAATCTTGTGCATCCAATAGGTGTGTTTGTGTCATTGGATGATCAATTAGGTCATTTTCGTCATCCCTAGGCTTATTCTTGTCCAATTAGGGTTTTTAACCAATCTTGTGCATCCAATAGGTGTGTTTGTGTCATTGGATGATCAATTAGGTCATTTTCGTCCTCCCTAGGCTTATTCTTGTCCAATTAGGGTTTTTAACCAATCTTGTGCATCCAATAACTTTGTTTGTGTCGTTGAATTAATATTTAGGTCATTTTCGTCCTCATTAGGCATATTCTTGTCCAATTAGGGTTTTTAACCAATCTTGTGCATCCAATAGGTGTGTTTGTGTCATTGGATGATCAATTAGGTCATTTTCGTCCTCCCTAGGCTTATTCTTGTCCAATTAGGGTTTTTAACCAATCTTGTGCATCCAATAACTTTGTTTGTGTCATTGAATTAATATTTAGGTCATTTTCGTCCTCCCTAGGCATATTCTTGTCCAATTAGGGTTTTTAACCAATCTTGCGCATCCAATAGGTGTGGTTGTGTCATTGAATGTTCAATTAGGTCATTTTTGTCCTCCCTAGGCATATTCTTGTCCAATTAGGGTTTTTAACCAATCTTGTGCATCCAATAGGTGTGTTTGTGTCATTCGATGATCAATTAGGTCATTTTCGTCCTCCCTAGGCATGTTCTTGTCCAACTAGGGTTTTTAACCAATTTTGTGCATCCAATAGGTGTGTTTGTGTCATTGGATGATCAATTAGGTCATTTTCGTCCTCCCTAGGCTTTTTCTTGTCCAATTAGGGTTTTTAACCAATCTTGTGCATCCAATAGGTGTGTTTGTGTCATTGGATGATCAATTAGGTCATTTTCGTCCTCCCTAGGCTTATTCTTGTCCAATTAGGGTTTTTAACCAATCTTGTGCATCCAATAACTTTGTTTGTGTCATTGAATTAATATTAATGTCATTTTCGTCCTCCCTAGGCATATTCTTGTCCAATTAGAGTTTTTAACCAATCTTGTGCATCCAATAAGTTGAGTTGTGTCATTGGATTAACATTTAGGTCATTTTCGTCCTCCCTAGGCATATTCTTGTCCAATTAGGGTTTTTAACCAATCTTGTGCATCCAATAGGTGTGTTTGTGTCATTGGATGATCAATTAGGTCATTTTCGTCCTCCCTAGGCTTATTCTTGTCCAATTAGGGTTTTTAACCAATCTTGTGCATCCAATAGGTGTGTTTGTGTCATTGGATGATCAATTAGGTCATTTTCGTCCTCCCTAGGCTTATTCTTGTCCAATTAGGGTTTTTAACCATTCTTGTGCATCCAATAGGTGTGTTTGTGTCATTGGATGATCAATTAGGTCATTGTTGTCCTCCCTAGGCTTATTCTTGTCCAATTAGGGTTTTTAACCAATCTTGTGCATCCAATAGGTGTGTTTGTGTCATTGGATGATCAATTAGGTCATTTTCGTCCTCCCTAGGCTTATTCTTGTCCAATTAGGGTTTTTAACCAATCTTGTGCATCCAATAAGTTGAGGTTTGTCATGGGATTAACATTTAGGTCATTTTCGTTCTCCCTAGGCTTATTCTTGTACAATTAGGGTTTTTAACCAATCTTGTGCATCCAATAGGTGTGTTTGTGTCATTGGATGATCAATGAGGTCATTTTCGTCCTCCCTAGGCTTATTCTTGTCCAATTAGGGTTTTTAACCAATCTTGTGCATCCAATAGGTGTGTTTGTGTCATTGGATGATCATTTAGGTCATTTTCGTCCTCCCTAGGCTTATTCTTGTCCAATTAGGGTTTTAAGCAATCTTGTGCATCCAATAAGTTCATTTGTGTCATTGGATGAACATTTAGGTCATTTTCGTCCTCCCTAGGCTTATTCTAGTCCAATTAGGGTTTTTAACCAATCTTGTGCATTCAATGGTGTGTTTGTGTCATTGGATGAACATTTACGTCATTTTCGTCCTCCCTAGGCTTATTCTTGTCCAATTAGGGTTTATAACCAATCTTGTGCATCCAATAGGTGTGTTTGTGTCATTGGATGAACGTTTAGGTCATTTTCGTCCTCCCTAGGCTTATTCTTGTCCAATTAGGGTTTTTAACCAATCTTGTGCATCCAATAGGTGTTTTTGTGTCATTGGATGAACATTTAGGTCATTTTCGTCCTCCCTAGGCTTATTCTTGTCCAATTAGGGTTTCTAACCAATCTCTTGCATCCAATAGGTGTGTTTGTGACATTGGATGAACGTTGAGGTCTTTTTCGTCCTCCCTAGGCTTATTCTTGTCCAATTAGGGTTTTTGACCAATCTTGTGCATCCAATATGTTCATTTGTGTCATTGGATGAACATTTAGGTTATTTTCGTCCTCCCTAGGCTTATTCTTGTCCAATTAGGGTTTCTAAACAATCTTGTGCATCCAATAGGTGTGTTTGTGTCATTGGATGAACATTTAGGTCATTTTCGTCCTCCCTAGGCTTATTCTTGTTCAATTAGGGTTTTTAACCAATCTTGTGCATCCAATAAGTTCATTTGTGTCATTGGATGAACATTTAGGTCATTTTCGTCCTCCCTATGCTTATTCTTGTCCAATTAGGGTTTCTAAACAATCTTGTGCATCCAATAGGTGTGTTTGTGTCATTGGATGAACATTTAGGTCATTTTCGTCCTCCCTAAGCTTATTCTTGTCCAAATAGGGTTTCTAAACAATCTTGTGCATTCAATAGGTGTGTTTGTGTCATTCGATGAACATTTAGGTCATTTTCGTCCTTCCTAGGCTTATTCTTGTCCAATTAGGGTTTCTAACCAATCTTGTGCATCCAATAGGTGTGTTTGTGTCATTGGATGAACATTTAGGTCATTTTCGTCCTCCCTAGGCTTATTCTTGTCCAATTAGGGTTTTTAACCAATCTTGTGCATCCAATAAGTTCATTTGTGTCTTTGGATGAACATTTAGGTCATTTTCATCCTCCCTAGGCTTATTCTTGTCCAATTAGGATTTTTAACCAAGCTTGTGCATCCAATAAGTTCATTTGTGTCATTGGATTAACAATTAGGTGATTTTTGACCTCCCTAGGCTTATTCTTGTCCAATTAGGGTTTTTAACCAATCTTGTGCATCCAATAGGTGTGTTTGTGTCATTGGATGAACATTTAGGTCATTTTCATCCTCCCTAGGCTTATTCTTGTCCAATTAGGGTTTCTAACCAATCTTGTGCATCCAATAGGTGTGTTTGTGTCATTGGATGAACATTTAGGTCATTTTCGTCCTCCCTAGGCTTATTCTTGTCCAATTAGTGTTTTTAACCAATCTTGTGCATCCAATAAGTTCATTTGTGTCATTGGATGAACATTTAGGTCATTTTCGTCCTCCCAAGGCTTATGCTTGTCCAATTAGGGTTTTTAACCAATCTTGTGCATTCAATAGGTGTGTTTGTGTCATTGAATGAACATTTAGGTCATTTTCGTCCTCCCTAGGCTTATTCTTGTCCAATTAGGGTTTTTAACCAATCCTGTGCATCCAATAAGTTCATTTGTGTCATTGGATGAACATTTAGGTCATTTTCATCCTCCCTAGGCTTATTCTTGTCCAATTAGGGTTTCTAACCAATCTTGTGCATCCAATAGGTGTGTTTAGTCATTTGATGAACATTTAGGTCATGTTCGTCCTCCCTAGGCTTATTCTTGTCCAATTAGGGTTTTTAACCAATCTTGTGCATCCAATAAGTTCATTTGTGTCATCGGATGAACATTTAGGTCATTTTCGTCTCCCTAGGCTTATTCTTGTCCAATTAGGGTTTCTAACCCATCTAGTGCATCCAATAGGTGTGTTTGTGTCATTGGATGAACATTTAGGTCATTTTCGTCCTCCCTAGGCTTATTCTTGTCCAATTAGGGTTTTTAACCAATCTTGTGCATCCAATAAGTTCATTTGTGTCATTGGATTAACATTTAGGTCATTTTCGTCCTCCCTAGGCTTATTCTTGTCCAATTAGGGCTTCTAACCAATCGTGTGCATCCAATAGGTGTGTTTGTGTCATTGGATGAACATTTAGGTCATTTTCGTCCTCCCTAGGCTTATTCTTGTCCAATTAGGGTTTCTAACCAATCTTGTGCATCCAATAGGTGTGTTTGTGTCATTGGATGAACATTTAGGTCATTTTCGTCCTCCCTAGGCTTATTCTTGTCCAATTAGGGTTTTTAACCAATCTTGTGCATCCAATAGGTGTGTTTGTGTCTTGGATGAACATTTAGGTCATTTTCGTCCTCCCTAGGCTTATTCTTGTCCAATTAGGGTTTCTAACCAATCTTTTGCATCCAATAGGTGTATTTGTGTTATTTGATGAACATTTAGGTCATTTTCGTCCTCCCTAGGCTTATTCTTGTCCAATTAGGGTTTCTAACCAATCTTGTGCATCCAATAGGTGTGTTTGTGTCATTGGATGAACATTTAGGTCATTTTCGTCCTCCATAGTCTTATTCTTGTCCAATTAGGGTTTTAAGCAATCTTGTGCATCCAATAAGTTCATTTGTGTCATTGGATGAATATTTAGGTCATTTTCATCCTCCCTAGGCTTATTCTTGTCCAATTAGGGTTTCTAACCAATCTTGTGCATCCAATAGGTGTGTTTGTGTCATTGGATGAACATTTAGATCATTTTCGTCCTCCTTAGTCTTATTCTTGTCGAATTAGGGTTTTTAACCAATCTTGTGCATCCAATAAGTTCATTTGTGTCATTGGATTAACATTTAGGTCATTTTCGTCCTCCCTAGGCTTATTCTTGTCAAATTAGGGTTTTTAACCAATCATGGGCATCCAATAAGTTCATTTGTGTCATTGGATGAACATTTAGGTCATTTTCGTCCTCCCTAGGCTTATTCTTGTCCAATTAGGGTTTCTAACCAATCTTGTGCATCCAATAGGTGTGTTTGTGTCATTGGATGAACATTTAGGTCATTTTCGTCCTCCCTAGGCTTATTCTTGTCCAATTAGGGTTTTAAGCAATTTTGTGCATCCAATAAGTTCATTTGGGTCATTGGATTAACATTTAGGTCATTTTCGTCCTCCCTAGGCTTATTCTTGTCCAATTAGGGTTTTTAACCAATCTTGTGCATCTAATAAGTTCATTTGTGTCATTGGATTAACATTTAGGTCATTTTCGTCCTCCCTAGGCTTATTCTTGTCCAATTAGGGTTTTTAACCAATCTTGTGCATCCAATAAGTTCATTTGTGTCATTGGATGAACATTTAGGTCATTTTCGTCCTCCCTAGGCTTATTCTTGTCTAATTTGGGTTTTTAACCAATCTTGTGCATCCAATAAGTTCATTTGTGTCATTGGATGAACATTTAGGTCATTTTCGTCCTCCCTAGGCTTATTCTTGTCGAATTAGGGTTTTTAACCAATCTTGTGCATCCAATAAGTTCATATGTGTCATTGGTTGAACATTTAGGTCATTTTCGTCCTCCCTAGGCTTATTCTTGTCCAATTATGGTTTTTAACCAATCTTGTGCATCCAATAAGTTCATTTGTGTCATTGGATGAACATTTAGGTCATTTTCGTCCTCCCAAGGCATATTCTTGTCCAATTAGGGTTTCTAACCAATCTTGTGCATCCAATAAGTTCATTTGTGTCATTGGATTAACATTTAGGTCATTTTCGTCCTTCCTAGACTTATTCTTGTCCAATTAGGGTTTTTAACCAATCTTGTGCATCCAATAAGTTCATTTGTGTCATTGGATTAACATTTAGGTCATTTTCGTCCTTCGTAGGCTTATTCTTGTCCCATTAGGGTTTCTAACAAATCTTGTGCATCCAATAGGTGTGTTTGTGTCATTGGATGAACATTTAGGTTATTTTCGTCCTCCCTAGTCTTATTCTTGTCCAATTAGGGTTTTAAGCAATCTTGTGCATCCAATAAGTTCATTTGTGTCATTGGATGAATATTTAGGTCATTTTCATCCTCCCTAGGCTTATTCTTGTCCAATTAGGGTTTCTAACCAATCTTGTGCATCCAATAGGTGTGTTTGTGTCATTGGATGAACATTTAGGTCATTTTCGTCCTCCCTAGTCTTATTCTTGTCCAATTAGGGTTTTAAGCAATCTTGTGCATCCAATAAGTTCATTTGTGTCATTGGATGAATATTTAGGTCATTTTCGTCCTCCCTAGGCTTATTCTTGTCCAATTAGGGTTTCTAACCAATCTTGTGCATCCAATAGGTGTGTTTGTGTCATTAGATGAACATTTAGGTCATTTTCGTCCTCCCTATGCTTTTTCTTGTCCAATTAGGGTTTTTAACCAAACTTGTGCATCCAATAGGTGTGTTTGTGTCATTGGTTGAACATTTAGGTCATTTTCGTCCTCCCTAGGCTTATTCTTGTCCAATTAGGGTTTTTAACCAATCTTGTGCATCCAATAAGTTCATTTGTGTCATTGGGTGAACATTTAGGTCATTTTCGTCCTCCCTAAGCTTATTCTTGTCCAATTAGGGTTTCTAACCAATCTTGTCCTTCCAATAGGTGTGTTTGTGTCATTGGATGAACATTTAGGTCATTTTCGTCCTCCCTAGGCTTATTCTTGTCCAATTAGGGTTTTAAGCAATCTTGTGCATCCAATAAGTTCATTTGTGTCATTGGATGAACATTTAGGTCATTTTCGTCCTCCCTAGGCTTATTCTAGTCCAATTAGGGTTTTTAACCAATCTTGTGCATCCAATGGTGTGTTTGTGTCATTGGATGAACATTTAGGTCATTTTCGTCCTCCCTAGGCTTATTCTTGTCCAATTAGGGTTTTTGACCAATCTTGTGCATCCAATAAGTTCATTTGTGTCATTGGATTAACATTTAGGTCATTTTCGTCCTCCCTAGGCTTATTCTTGTCCAATTAGGGTTTCTAACCAATCTTGTGCATCCAATAGGTGTGTTTGTGACATTGGATGAACATTGAGGTCTTTTTCGTCCTCCCTAGGCTTATTCTTGTCCAATTAGGGTTTTTAACCAATCTTGTGCATCCAATATGTTCATTTATGTCATTGGATGAACATTTAGGTCATTTTCGTCCTCCCTAGGCTTATTCTTGTCCAATTAGCGTTTTAAGCAATCTTGTGCATCCAATAAGTTCATTTGTGTCATTGGATGAACATTTAGGTCATTTTCGTCCTCCCTAGGCTTATTCTTGTCCAATTAGGGTTTTTAACCAATCTTGTGCATCCAGTAAGTTCATTTGTGTCATTGGGTGAACATTTAGGTCATTTTCGTCCTCCCTAGGCTTATTCTTGTCCAATTAGGAATTCTAACCAATCTTGTGCATCCAATAGGTGTGTTTAGTCATTTGATGAACATTTAGGTTATTTTCGTCCTCCCTAGGCTTATTCTTGTCCAATTAGGGTTTTTAACCAATCTTGTGCATCCAATAAGTTCATTTGTGTCATTGGATTAACATTTAGGTCATTTTCGTCCTCCCTAGGCTTATTCTTGTCCAATTAGGGTTTCTAACCAATCTTGTGCATCCAATAGGTGTGTTTAGTCATTTGATGAACATTTAGGTTATTTTCATCCTCCCTAGCCTTATTCTTGTCCAATTAGGGTTTTTAACCAATCTTGTGCATCCAATAAGTTCATTTGTGTCATTGGATTAACATTTAGGTCATTTTCGTCCTCCCTACGCTTATTCTTGTCCAATTAGGGTTTTTAACCAATCTTGTGCATCCAATAAGTTCATTTGTGTCATTGGATTAACATTTAGGTCATTTTCGTCCTCCCTAGTCTTATTCTTGTCTAATTAGGGTTTTTAACCTGTCTTGTGCATCCAATAGGTGTGTTTGTGTCATTGGATGAACATTTAGGTCATTTTCGTCCTCCCTAGGATTATTCTTGTCCAATTAGGGTTTCTAACCAATCTTGTGCATCCAATAGGTGTGTTTGTGTCATTGGATGAACATTTAGGTCATTTTCGTCCTCCCTAGGCTTATTCTTGTCTAATTAGGGTTTTTAAGCAATCTTGTGCATCCAATAAGTTCATTTGTGTCATTGGATTAAGCTTTAAGTTATTTTCGTCCTCCCTAGGCTTATTCTTGTCCAATTAGGGTTTTTAACCAATCTTGTGCATCCAATAGGTGTGTTTGTGTCATTGGATGAACATTTAGGTCATTTTCGTCCTCCCTAGGCTTATTCTTGTTCAATTAGGGTTTCTAACGAATCTTGTACATCCAATAGGTGTGTTTGTTTCATTGGATGAACATTTAGGTCATTTTCGTCCTCCCTATGCTTATTGTTGTCCAATTAGGGTTTTTAACCATTCTTGTGCATCCAATAGGTGTGTTTGTGTCATTGGATGAACATTTAGGTCATTTTCGTCCTCCCTAGGCTTATTCTTGTCCAATTAGGGTTTTTAACCAATCTTGTGCATCCAATAAGTTCATTTGTGTCATTGGATGAATAGTTAGGTCATTTTCGTCCTCCCTATGCTTATTCTTGTCCAATTAGGGTTTCTAACCATTCTTGTGCATCGAATAGGTGTGTTTAGTCATTTGATGAACATTTAGGTTATTTTCGTCCTCCCTAGGCTTATTCTTGTCCAATTAGGGTTTTTAACCAATCTTGTGCATCCAATAAGTTCATTTGTGTCATTGGATTAACATTTAGCTCATTTTCGTCCTCCCTAGGCTTATTCTTGTCCAATTAGGGTTTTTAACCAATCTTGTGCATCCAATAGGTGTGTTTGTGTCATTGGATGATCAATTAGGTCATTTTCGTCCTCCCTAGGCTTATTCTTGTCCAATTAGGGTTTTTAACCAATCTTATGCATCCAATAAGTTTGTTTGTGTCATTGAATTAATATTTAGGTCATTTTCCTCCTCCCTAGGTATATTCTTGTCCAATTAGGGTTTTTAACCAATCTTGTGCATCCAATAGGTGTGTTTGTGTCATTGGATGATCAATTAGGTCATTTTCGTCCTCCCTAGGCTTATTCTTGTCCAATTAGGGTTTTTAACCAATCTTGTGCATCTGATAAGTTTGTTTGTGTCATTAAATTAATATTGAGGTCATTTTCTTCCTCCCTAGGCATATTCTTTTCCAATTAGGGTTTTTAACCAATCTTGTGCATCCAATAAGTTGAGTTGTGTCATTGGATTAACATTTAGGTCATTTTCGTCGTCCCTGGGCTTATTCTTGTCCAATTAAGGTTTTTAATCAATCTTGTGCATCCAATAGGTGTGTTTGTGTCATTGGATGATCAATTAGGTCATTTTCGTCCTCCCTAGGCATATTCTTGTCCAATTAGGGTTTTTAACCAATCTTGTGCATCCAATAGGTGTGTTTGTGTCATTGGATGATCAATTAGGTCATTTTCGTCCTCCCTAGGCTTATTCTTGTCCAATTAGGGTTTTTAACCAATCTTGTCCATCCAATAGGTGTGTTTGTGTCATTGGATGATCAATTAGGTCATTTTTGTCCTCCCTAGGCTTATTCTTGTCCAATTAGGGTTTTTAACCAATCTTGTGCATCCAATAGGTGTGTTTGTGTCATTGGATGAACATTTAGGTCATTTTCGTCCTCCCTAGGCTTATTCTTATCCAATTAGGGTTTCTAACCAATCTTGTGTATCCAATAGGTGTGTTTGTGTCATTGGATGAACATTTAGGTCATTTTCGTCTTCCCAATGCTTATTCTTGTCCAATTAGGGTTTTTAACCAATCTTGTGCATCCAATAAGTTCATTTGTGTCATTGGATGAACATTTAGGTCATTTTCGTCCTCCCTAGGCTTATTCTTGTCCAATTAGGGTTTTTAACCAATCTAGTGCATCCAATAAATTCATTTGTGTCATTGGATTAACATTTAGGTCATTTTCGTCCTTCCTAGGCTTATTCTTGTCCAATTAGGGTTTCTAACCAATCTTGTGCATCCAATAGGTGTGTTTGTGTCATTGGATGAACATTTAGGTTATTTTAATCCTCCCTAGTCTTATTCTTGTCCAATTAGGGTTTTAAGCAATCTTGTGCATCCAATAAGTTCATTTGTGTCATTGGATGAATATTTAGGTCATTTTCATCCTCCCTAGGCTTATTCTTGTCCAATTAGGGTTTCTAACCAATCTTGTGCATCCAATAGGTGTGTTTGTGTCATTGGATGAACATTTAGGTCATTTTCGTCCTCCCTAGTCTTATTCTTGTCCAATTAGGGTTTTAAGCAATCTTGTACATCCAATAAGTTCATTTGTGTCATTGGATGAATATTTAGGTCATTTTCATCCTCCCTAGGCATATTCTTGTCCAATTAGGGTTTTAAGCAATCTTGTGCATCCAATAAGTTCAATTGTGTCATTGGATGAACATTTAGGTCATTTTCGTCCTCCCTAGGCTTATTCTTGTCCAATTATGGTTTTTAACCAATCTTGTGCATCCAATAAGTTCATTTGTGTCATTGGATTAACATTTAGGTCATTTTAGTCCTCCCTAGGCTTATTCTTGTCCAATTAGGATTTCTAACCAATCTTGTGCATCCAATAGGTGTGTTTGTGACATTGGATGAACATTGAGGTCATTTTCATCCCCCCTAGGCTTATTCTTGTCCCATTAGGGTTTTTAACCAATCTTGTGCATCAAATAAGTTCAATTGTGTCATTGGATGAACATTTAGGTTATTTTCGTCCTCCCTAGTCTTATTCTTGTCCAATTAGGGTTTTAAGCAATCTTGTGCATCCAATAAGTTCATTTGTGTCATTGGATGAATAGTTAGGTCATTTTTGTCCTCCCTAGGCTTATTCTTGTCAAATTAGGGTTTCTAACCAATCGTGTGCATCCAATAGGTGTGTTTGTGTCATTGGATGAACATTTAGGTCATTTTCGTCCTTCCTAGGCTTATTCTTGTCCAATTAGGGTTTTTAACCAACCTTGTGCATCCAATAGGTGTGTTTGTGTCATTGGATGAACATTTAGGTCATTTTCGTCCTTCCTAGGCTTATTCTTGTCGAATTAGGGTTTCGAAACAATCTTGTGCATCCAATAGGTGTGTTTGTGTCATTGGATGAACATTTAGGTCATTTTCGTCCTCCCTAGGCTTATTCTTGTCCAATTAGGGTTTCTAACCAATCTTGTGCATCCAATAGGTGTGTTTGTGTCATTGGATGAACATTTAGGTCATTTTCGTCCTTCCTAGGCTTATTCTTGTCCAATTAGGGTTTTTAACCAACCTTGTGCATCCAATAGGTGTGTTTGTGTCATTGGATGAACATTTAGGTCATTTTCGTCCTTCCTAGGCTTATTCTTGTCGAATTAGGGTTTCTAAACAATCTTGTGCATCCAATAGGTGTGTTTGTGTCATTGGATGAACATTTAGGTCATTTTCGTCCTCCCTAGGCTTATTCTTGTCCAATTAGGGTTTCTAACCCATCTTGTGCATCCAATAGGTGTGTTTAGTCATTTGATGAACATTTAGGTTATTTTCGTCCTCCCTAGGCTTATTCTTGTCCAATTAGGGTTTTTAACCAATCTTGTGCATCCAATAAGTTCATTTGTGTTATTTGTTTTAACATTTAGGTCATTTTCGTCCTCCCTAGGCTTATTCTTGTCCAATTAGGGTTTCTAACCAATCTTGTGCATCCAATAGGTGTGTTTAGTCATTTGATGAACATTTAGGTTATTTTCGTCCTCCCTAGGCTTATTCTTGTCCAGTTAGGGTTTTTAACCAATCTTGTGCATCCAATAAGTTCATTTGTGTCATTGGATGAACATTTAGGTCATTTTCGTCCTCCCAATGCTTATTCTTGTCCAATTAGGGTTTCTAACCAATCTTGTGCATCCAATAGGTGTGTTTGTGTCATTGGATGAACATTTAGGTCATTTTCGTCCTCCCTAGTCTTATTGTTGTCCAATTAGGGTTTTAAGCAATCTTGTGCATCCAATAAGTTCATTTGTCTCATTGGATGAATATTTAGGTCATTTTCATCCTCCCTATGCTTATTCGTGTCCAATTAGGGTTTCTAACCAATCTTGTGCATCCAATAGGTGTGTTTGTGTCATTGGATGAACATTTAGGTCATTTTCGTCCTCCTTAGTCTTATTCTTGTCCAATTAGGGTTTTAACAAATCTTGTGCATCCAATAAGTTCATTAGTGTCATTGGATGAATAGTTAAGTCATTTTCGTCCTCCCTAGGCTTATTCTTGTCAAATTAGGGTTTCTAACCAATCTTGTGCATCCAATAGGTGTGTTTGTGTCATTGGATGAACATTTAGATCATTTTCGTCCTCCCTAGTCTTATTCTTGTCCAATTATGGTTTTAAGCAATCTTGTGCATCCAATAAGTTCATTTGTGTCATTGGATGAATAGTTAGGTCATTTTCGTCCTCCCTATGCTTATTCTTGTCAAATTAGGGTTTCTAACCAATCTTGTGCATCCAATAGGTGTGTTTGTGTCATTGGATGAACATTTAGGTCATTTTTGTCCTCCCTAGGCTTATTCTTGTCCAATTAGGGTTTTTAACCAATCTTGTGCATCCAATAAGTTCATTTGTGTCATTGGATTAACATTTAGGTCATTTTCGTCCTCCCTAGGCTTATTCTTTTCCAATTAGGGTTTCTAACCAATCTTGTGCATTCAATAGGTGTGTTTGTGTCATTAGATGAACATTTAGGTCATTTTCGTCCTCCCTAGGCTTATTCTTGCCCAATTAGGGTTTATAACCAATCTTGTGCATCCAATAAGTTCAATTGTGTCATTGGATGAACATTTAGGTCATTTTCGTCCTCCGTAGGCTTATTCTTGTCCAATTAGGGTTTTTAACATATCTTGTGCATCCAATAAGTTCATTTGTGTCATTGGATGAACATTTAGGTCATTTTCGTCCTCCCTAAGCTTATTCTTGTCCAATTAGGGTTTCTAAACAATCCTGTGCATCCAATAGGTGTGTTTGTGTCATTGGATGAACATTTAGGTCACTTTCATCCTCGCTAGGCTTATTCTTGTCCAATAAGGGTTTTAAGCAATCTTGTGCATCCAATAAGTTCATTTGTGTCATTGGATTAACATTTAGGTCATTTTCGTCCTCCCTAGGCTTATTCTTGTCAAATTAGGGTTTTTAACCAATCATGGGCATCCAATAAGTTCATTTGTGTCATTGGATGAACATTTAGGTCATTTTCATCCTCCCTAGTCTTATTCTTGTCCAATTAGGATTTTAAGCAATCTTGTGCATCCAATAAGTTCATTTGTGTCATTGGATGAATATTTAGGTCATTTTCGTCCTCCCTAGGCTTATTCTTATCCAATTAGGGTTTCTAACCAATCTTGTGTATCCAATAGGTGTGTTTGTGTCATTGGATGAACATTTAGGTCATTTTCGTCTTCCCAATGCTTATTCTTGTCCAATTAGGGTTTTTAACCAATCTTGTGCATCCAATAGGTGTGTTTGTGTCATTGGATAAACATTTAGGTCATTTTCGTCCTCCCTAGGCTTATTCTTGTCGAATTAGGGTTTTTAACCAAACTTGTGCATCCAATAAGTTCATTTGTGTCATTGGATTAACGTTTAGGTTATTTTCGTCCTGCCTAGGCTTATTTTTGTCCAATTAGGGTTTTTAACCAATCTTGTGCATCCAATAAGTTCATTTGCGTCATTGGATTAACATTTAGGTCATTTTCGTCCTCCCTAGGCTTATTCTTGTCCAATTAGGGTTTCTAACCAATCTTGTGTATCCAATAGGTGTGTTTGTGTCATTGGATGAACATTTAGGTCATTTTCGTCCTCCCTAGGCTTATTCTTGTCCAATTAGGGTTTCTAACCAATCTTGTGCATCCAATAGGTGTGTTTAGTCATTTGATGAACATTTAGGTTATTTTTGTCCTCCCTAGGCTTATTCTTGTCCAATTAGGGTTTTTAACCAATCTTGTGCATCCAATAAGTTCATTTGTGTCATTGGATGAACATTTAGGTCATTTTCGTCCTCCCAAGGCTTATTCTTGTCCAATTAGGGTTTTTAACCAATCTTGTGCATCCAATAAGTTCATTTGTGTCATTGGATGAACATTTAGGTCATTTTCGTCCTCCCTAGGGTTATTCTTGTCCAATTAGGGGTTTTAACCAATCTTGTGCATCCAATAGGTGTGTTTGTGTCATTGGATGAACATTTAGGTCATTTTTGTCCTCCCTAGGCTTATTCTTGTCCAATTAGGGTTTTTAACCAATCTTGTGCATCCAATAAGTTCATTTGTGTCATTGGATTAACATTTAGGCCATTTTCGTCCTCCCTAGGCTTATTCTTGTCCAATTAGGGTTTTTAACCAATCTTGTGCATCCAATAAGTTCATTTGTGTCATTGGATGAACATTTAGGTCATTTTCGTCCTCCCTAGGCTTATTCTTGTCCAATTAGGGTTTTTAACCAATCTTGTGCATCCAATAGTTGTATTTGTGTCATTGGATGAACATTTAGGTCATTTTCGTCCTCCCTAGGCTTATTCTTGTCCAATTAGGGTTTTTAAGCAATCTTGTGCATCCAATAAGTTCATTTGTGTCATTGGATGAACATTTAGATCATTTTCGACCTCCCTAGGCTTATTCTTGTCCAATTAGGGTTTTTAACCAATCTTGTGCATCCAATAAGTTCATTTGTGTCATTGGATGAACATTTAGGTCATTTTCGTCCTCCCTAGGCTTATTCTTGTCCAATTAGGGTTTTTAACCAATCTTGTGCATCCAATAAGTTCATTTGTGTCATTGGATGAACATTTAGGTCATTTTCGTCCTCCCTAGGCTTATTCTTGTCCAATTAGGGTTTTTAACCAATCTTGTGCATCCAATAAGTTCATTTGTGTCATTGGACGAACCTTTAGGTCATTTTCGTCCTCCCTAGGCTTATTCTTGTCCAATTAGGGTTTTAAGCAATCTTGTGCATCCAATAAGTTCATTTGTGTCATTGGATGAACATTTAGGTCATTTTCGTCCTCCCTAGGCTTATTCTTGTCCAATTAGGGTTTTTAACCAATCTTGTGCATCCAATAAGTTCATTTGTGTCATTGTATGAACATTTAGGTCATTTTTGTCCACCCAAGGCTTATTCTTGTCCAATTAGGGTTTTTAACCAATCTTGTGCATCCAATAAGTTCATTTGTGTCATTGGATGAACATTTAGGTCATTTTCGTCCTCCCTAGGCTTATTCTTGTCCAATTAGGGTTTTTAACCAATCTTGTGCATCCAATAAGTTCATTTGTGTCATTGGATGAACATTTAGGTCATTTTCGTCCTCCCTAGGCTTATTCTTGTCCAATTAGGGTTTTTAACCAATCTTGTGCATCCAATAAGTTCATTTGTGTCATTGGAAGAACATTTAGGTCATTTTCGTCTTCCCTAGGCTTATTCTTGTCCAATTAGGGTTTTTATGCAATCTTGTGCATCCAATAGGTGTGTTTGTGTCATTGGATGAACATTTAGGTCATTTTCGTCCTCCCTAGGCTTATTCTTGTCCAATTAGGGTTTTTAACCAATCTTGTGCATCCAATAAGTTCATTTGTGTCATTGGGTGAACACTTAGGTCATTTTGTCCTCCCTAGGCTTATTCTTGTCCAATTAGGGTTTCTAACCAATCTTGTGCATCCAATAGGTGTGTTTAGTCATTTGATGAACATTTAGGTTATTTTCGTCCTCTCTAGGCTTATTCTTGTCCAATTAGGGTTTTTAACCAATCTTGTGCATCCAATAAGTTCATTTGTGTCATTGGATGAACATTTAGGTCATTTTCGTCCTCCCAAGGCTTATTCTTGTCCAATTAGGGTTTCTAACCAATCTTGTGCATCCAATAGGTGTGTTTAGTCATTTGATGAACATTTAGGTTATTTTCGTCCTCCCTAGGATTATTCTTGTCCAATTAGGGTTTTTAACCAATCTTGTGCATCCAATAAGTTCATTTGTGTCATTGGATTAACATTTAGGTCATTTTCGTCCTCCCTAGGCTTATTCTTGTCCAATTAGGGTTTCTAACCAATCTTGTGCATCCAATAGGTGTGTTTGTGTCCTTGGATGAACATTTAGGTCATTTTCGTCCTCCCTAGGCTTATTCTTTTCCAATTAAGGTTTTTAACCAATCTTGTACATCCAATAAGTTCATTTGTGTCATTGGATGAATAGTTAGGTCATTTTCGTCCTCCCTAGGCTTATTCTTGTCAAATTAGGGTTTCTAACCAATCGTGTGCATCCAATAGGTGTGTTTGTGTAAGTGGATGAACATTTAGGTCATTTTCGCCCTTCTAGGCATATTCTTGTGCAATTAGGTTTTCTAACCAATCTTGTGCATCCAATAGGTGTGTTTGTGTCATTGGATGAACATTTAGGTCATTTTCGTCCTCCCTAGGCTTATTCTTGTCCAATTAGGGTTTCTAACCAATCTTGTGCATCCAATAGGTGTGTTTGTGTCATTGGATGAACATTTAGGTCAATTTCGTCCTCCCTAGGCTTATTCTTGTCCAATTAGGGTTTTTAACCAATCTTGTGCATCCAATAAGTTCATTTGTGTCATTGGATGAACATTTAGGTCATTTTCGTCCTCCCAAGGCTTATTCTTGTCCAATTAGGGTTTCTAACCAATCTTGTGCATCCAATAGGTGGGTTTGTGTCATTGGATGAACATTTAGGTCATTTTCGTCTTCCCTAGGCTTATTCTTGTCCAATTAGGGTTTTTAACCAATCTTGTGCATCCAATAAGTTCATTTGTATCATTGGATTAACATTTAGGTCATTTTCGTCCTTCCTAGGCTTATTCTTGTCCAATTAGGGTTTCTAACCAATCTTGTGCATCCAATAGGTGTGTTTGTGTCATTGGATAAACATTTTGGTTATTTTCGTCCTCCCTAGTTTTATTCTTGTCCAATTAGGGTTTTAAGAAATTTTGTGCATCCAATAAGTTCATTTGTGTCATTGGATTAATATTTAGGTCATTTTCATCCTCCCTAGGCTTATTCTTGTCCAATTAGGGTTTTTAACCAATCTTGTGCATCCAATAAGTTCATTTGTGTCATTGGATGAACATTTAGGTCATTTTCGTCCTCCCAAGGCTTATTCTTGTCCAGTTAGGGTTTCTAACCAATCTTGTGCATCCAATAGGTGTGTTTGTGTCATTGGATGAACATTTAGGTCATTTTCTTCCTCCCTTGTCTTATTCTTGTCCAATTAGGGTTTTTAACCAATCTTGTGCATCCAATAAGTTCATTTGTGTCATTGGATGAACATTTAGGTCATTTTCGTCCTCCCAAGGCTTATTCTTGTCCAATTAGGGTTTTTAACCAATCTTATGCATCCAATGGTGTGTTTGTGTCATTGGATGAACATTTACGTCATTTTCGTCATCCATAGTCTTATTCTTGTCCAATTAGGATTTTAAGCAATCTTGTGCATCCAATAAGTTCATTTGTGTCATTGGATGAATATTTAGGTCATTTTCGTCCTCCCTAGGCTTATTCTTATCCAATTAGGGTTTCTAACCAATCTTGTGTATCCAATAGGTGTGTTTGTGTCATTGGATGAACATTTAGGTCATTTTCGTCTTCCCAATGCTTATTCTTGTCCAATTAGGGTTTTTAACCAATCTTGTGCATCCAATAGGTGTGTTTGTGTCATTGGATAAACATTTAGGTCATTTTCGTCCTCCCTAGGCTTATTCTTGTCGAATTAGGGTTTTTAACCAAACTTGTGCATCCAATAAGTTCATTTGTGTCATTGGATTAACATTTAGGTTATTTTCGTCCTGCCTAGGCTTATTTTTGTCCAATTAGGGTTTTTAACCAATCTTGTGCATCCAATAAGTTCATTTGCGTCATTGGATTAACATTTAGGTCATTTTCGTCCTCCCTAGGCTTATTCTTGTCAAATTAGGGTTTCTAACCAATCTTGTGAATCCAATAGGTGTGTTTGTGTCATTGGATGAACATTTAGGTCATTTTCGTCCTCCCTAGGCTTATTCTTGTCCAATTATGATTTCTAACCAATCTTGTGCATCCAATAGGTGTGTTTGTGTCATTGGATGAACATTTAGGTTATTTTCGTCCTCCCTAGTTTTATTCTTGTCCAATTAGGGTTTTAAGAAATCTTGTGCATCCAATAAGTTCATTTGTGTCAATGGATTAATATTTAGGTCATTTTCATCCTCCCTAGGCTTATTCTTGTCCAATTAGGGTTTTTAACCAATCTTGTGCATCCAATAAGTTCATTTGTGTCATTGGATGAACATTTAGGTCATTTTCGTCCTCCCAAGGCTTATTCTTGTCCAATTAGGGTTTCT
>JBBPBR010000436.1:0-16084 GCA_037974775.1 Cicer pinnatifidum
GGACAAGAATAAGCCTAGGGAGGACGAAAATGACCTAAATGTTCATCCAATGTCACAAACACACCTATTGGATGCACAAGATTGGTTAGAAACCCTAATTGTACAAGAATAAGCATAGGGAGTATGAAAATGACCTAAATGTTCATCCAATGACACAAGTGAACTTATTGGATGCACAAGATTGGTTAAAAACCCTAATTGGACAAGAATAAGCCTAGGGAGGAAGTAAATGACCTAAATGTTCATCCAATGACACAAACACACCTATTGGATGCACAAGATTGGTTAGAAACCCAAATTGGACAAGAATAAGCCTAGGGAGGACGAAAATGACCTAAATGTTCATCCCATGACACAAACACACCTATTGGATGCACAAGATTAGTTAAAAACCCTAATTGGACAAGAATAAGCCTAGGGAGGACGAAAATGACCTAAATGTTCATCCAATGACACAAACACACCTATTGGACGCACACGATTGGTTAGAAACCCTAATTTGACCAGAATAAGCCTAGGGAGGACGAAAATGACCAAACTATTCATCCAATGACACAAATGAACTTATTGGATGCACAAGATTGCTTAAAACCCTAATTGGACAAGAATAAGACTAGGGAGGACGAAAATGACCTAAATGTTCATCCAATAACACAAACACACCTATTGGATGCACAAGATTGGTTAGAAACCCTAATTTGACAAGAATAAGTCTAGGGAGGACGAAAATGACCTAACTATTCATCCAATGACACAAATGAACTTATTGGATGCACAAGATTGCTTAAAACCCTAATTGGACAAGAATAAGACTAGGGAGGACGAAAATGACCTAAATGTTCAACCAATGACACAAACACACCTATTGGATGCACGAGATTGGTTAGAAACCCTAATTTGACAAGAATAAGCCTAGGGAGGACGAAAATGACCTAAATGTTCATCCAATGACACAAATGAACATATTGGATGCACAAGATTGGTTAAAAACCCTAATTGGACAAGAATAAGCCTAGGGAGGACGAAAATGACCTAAATGTTCATCCAATGACACAAACACACCTATTGGATGCACAAGATTGGTTAGAAACCCTAATTGGACAAGAATAAGCTTAGGGAGGGCGAAAATGAACTAAATGTTCATCCAATGACACAAACACTCCTATTGGATGCACAAGATTGTTTAGAAACCCTAATTGGACTAGAATAAGCCTAGGGAGGACGAAAATTACCTAAATGTTCATCCAATGACACAAATGGACATATTGGATGCACAAGATTGGTTAAAAACCCTAATTGGACAAGAATAAGCCTAGGGAGGACGAAAATGACCTAAATGTTCATCCAATGACACAAATGAACATATTGGATGCACAAGATTGGTTAAAAACCCTAATTGGATAAGAATAAGCCTAGGGAGGACGAAAATGACCTAAATGTTCATCCAATGACACAATTGAACTTATTGGATGCACAAGATTGGTTAAAAACCCTAATGGGACAAGAATAAGCCTAGGGAGGACGAAAATGACCTAAATGTTCATCCAATGTCACAAACACACCTATTGGTTGCACAAGATTGGTTAGAAACCCTAATTGGACAAGAATAAGCCTAGGGAGGACGAAAATGACCTAAATGTTAATCCAATGACACAAATGAACTTATTGGATGCACAAGATTGGTTAAAAACCGTAATTGGACAAGAATAAGCCTAAATAGGACGAAAATGATCTAAATGTTCATCCAATGACACAGTTGAACTTATTGGATGCACAAGATTGGTTAAAAACCCTAATTGGACAAGAATAAGCCTAGGGAGGACGAAAATGACCTAAATGTTAATTCAATGACACAAACACACCTATTGGATGCCCAAGATTGGTTAGAAACCATAATTGGACAAGAATAAGCCTAGGGAGGTCGAAAATGACCTAAATGTTAATCCAATGACACAAATGAACTTATTGGATGCACAAGATTGGTTAAAAACCCTAATTGGACAAGAATAAGCCTAGGGAGGACGAAAATGACCTAAATGTTCATCCAATGACACAAACACACCTATTGGATGCACAAGATTGGTTAGAAACCCTAATTGGACAAGAATAAGCCTAGGGAGGACGAAAATGACCTAAATGTTCACCCAATGACACAAATGAACTTATTGGATGCACAAGATTGGTTAAAAACCCTATTTGGACAAGAATAAGCCTAGGGAGGACGAAAATGACCTAAATGTTCATCCAATGACACAAACACACCTATTGGATGCACAAGATTGGTTAGAAACCCTAATTGGACAAGAATAAGCCTAGGGAGGACGGAAATGACCTAAATGTTCATCCAATGACACAAACACACCTATTGGATGCACAATATTGGTTAAAAACCCTAATTGGACAAGAATAAGCCTAGGGAGGACGAAAATGACCTAAATTTTAATCCAATGACACAAATGAACTTATTGGATGCACAAGATTGGTTAAAAACCCTAATTGGACAAGAATAAGCCTAGGGAGGACGAAAATGACCTAAATGTTAATCCAATGACACAAATGAACTTATTGGATGCACAAGATTGGTTAAAAACCCTAATTGGACAAGAATAAGCCTAGGGAGGACGAAAATGACCTAAAAGTTAATCCAATGACACAAATGAACTTATTGGATGCAGAAGATTGGTTAAAAACCCTATTTGCACATGAATAAGCCTAGAGAGGACGAAAATGACATAAATTTTAATCTAGTGACACAAATGAACTTATTGGATGCACAAGATTGGTTAAAAACCCTAATTGGACAAGAATAAGCCTAGGGAGGACGAAAATGACCTAAATGTTAATCCAATGACACAAATGAACTTATTGGATGCACAAGATTGGTTAAAAACCCTAATTGGACAAGAATAAGCCTAGGGAGGATGAAAATAACCTAAATGTTCATCAAATGACTAAACACACCTATTGGATGCACAAGATTGGTTAAAAACCCTAATTGGACAAGAATAAGCCTAAAGAGGACGAAAATGACCTAAATGTTCATCCAATGACACAAAAACACCTATTGGATGCACAAGATTGGTTAGAAACCCTAATTGGACAAGAATAAGCGTAGGGAGGACGAAAATGACCTAAATGTTAATCCAATGACACAAATGAACTTATTGGATGCACAAGATTGGTTAAAAACCCTAATTGGACAAGAATAAGCCTAGGGAGGACGAAAATGACCTAAATGTTAATCCAATGACACAAATGAACTTATTGGATGCACAAGATTGGTTAAAAACCCTAATTGGACAAGAATAAGCCTAGGGAGGATGAAAATAACCTAAATGTTCATCAAATGACTAAACACACCTATTGGATGCACAAGATTGGTTAAAAACCCTAATTGGACAAGAATAAGCCTAGGGAGGAAAAAAATGACCTAAATGTTCATCCAATGACACAAACACACCTATTGGATGCACAAGATTGGTTAAAAACCCTAATTGGACAAGAATAAGCATAGGGAGGACGAAAATGACCTAAATGTTCATCCAATGACACAAACACACCTATTGGATGCACAAGATTGGTTAGAAACCCTAATTGGACAAGAATAAGCCTAGGGAGGATGAAAATGACCTAAATATTCATCCAATGACACAAATGAACTTATTGGATGCACAAGATTGCTTAAAACCCTAATTGGACAAGAATAAGACTAGGGAGGACGAAAATAACCTAAATGTTCATCCAATGACACAAACACACCTATTGGATGCACAAGATTGGTTAGAAACCCTAATTAGACAAGAAATAAGCCTAGGGAGGACGCAAATGACCTAAATGTTCACCCAATGACACAAATGAACTTATTGGATGCACAAGATTGGTTAAAAACCCTAATTGGACAAGAATAAGCCTAGGGAGGACGAAAATGACCTAAATGTTCATCCAATGACACAAACACACCTATTGGATGCACAAGATTGGTTAGAAACCCTAATTGGACAAGAATAAGGTTAGGGAGGACGAAAATGACCTAAATGTTCATCCAATGACACAAACACACCTATTGGATGCACAAGATTGTTTAGAAACCCTAATTGGACAAGAATAAGCCTAGGGAGGACGAAAATGACCTAAATGTTCATCCAATGACACAAATGAACATATTGGATGCACAAGATTGGTTAAAAACCCTAATTGGAGAAGATTAAGCCTAGGGAGGACGAAAATGACCTAAATGTTAATCCAATGACACAAATGAACTTATTGGATGCACAAGATTGGTTAAAAACCCTAATTGGACAAGAATAAGCCTAGGGAGGACGAAAATGACCTAAATGTTCATCCAATGACACAAACACACCTATTGGATGCACAAGATTGGTTAAAAACCCTAATTGGACAAGAATCAGCCTAGGGAGGACGAAAATGACCTAAATGTTAATCCAATGACACAAATGAACTTATTGGATGCACAAGATTGCTTAAAACCCTAATTTGACAAGAATAAGACTAGGGAGGACAAAAATAACCTAAATGTTCATCCAATGACACAAACACACCTATTGGATGCACAAGATTGGTTAGAAACCCTAATTTGACAAGAATAAGCATAGGGAGGACGAAAATGACCTAACAATTAATCCAATGACACAAATGAACTTATTGGATGCACAACATTGCTTAAAACCCTAATTGGACAAGAATAAGACTAGGGAGGACGAAAATGACCTAAATGTTCATCCAATGACACAAACACACCTATTGGATGCACAAGATTGGTTAGAAACCCTAATTGGACAAGAATATGCCTAGGGAGGATGAAAATGACCTAAATATTCATCCAATGACACAAATGAACTTATTGGATGCACAAGATTGCTTAAAACCCTAATTGGACCAGAATAAGACTAGGGAGGACGAAAATGACCTAAATGTTCATCCAATGACACAAACACACCTATTGGATGCACAAGATTGGTTAGAAACCCTAATTGGACAAGAATAAGCCTAGGAAGGACGAAAATGACCTAAATGTTAATCCAATGACACAAATGACCTTGTTGGATGCACAAGATTGGTTAAAAACCCTAATTGGACAAGAATAAGCCTAGGGAGGACGAAAATGACCTAAATGTTCATCCAATGACACAAACACACCTATTGGATGCACAAGATTGGTTAGAAACCCTAATTGGACAAGAATAAGCCTAGGAAGGTCGAAAATGACCTAAATATTCATCCAATGACACAAATGAACTTATTGGATGCACAAGATTGGTTAAAAACCCTAATTGGACAAGAATAAGCCTAGGGAGGACGAAAATGACCTAAATGTTCATCCAATGACACAAACACACCTATTGGATGCACAAGATTGGTTAGAAACCCTAATTGGACAAGAATGAGCCTAGGAAGGACGAAAATGACCTAAATGTTCACCCAATGACACAAATGAACTTATTGGATGCACAAGATTGGTTAAAAACCCTAATTGGACAAGAATAAGCCTAGGGAGGACGAAAATGACCTAAATGTTCATCCAATGACACAAACACACCTATTGGATGCACAAGATTGGTTAAACACCCTAATTGGACAAGAATAAGCATAGGGAGGACGAAAATGACCTAAATGTTCATCAAATGACACAAACACACCTATTGGATGCACCAGATTGGTTAGAATCCCTAATTGGAAAAGAATATGCCTTGGGAGGACGAAAATGACCTAAATGTTCATCCAATGACACAAATGAACTTATTGGATGCACAAGATTGGTTAAAAACCCTAATTGGACAAGAATAAGCCTAGGGAGGACGAAAATGACCTAAATGTTCATCCAATGACACAAACACACCTATTGGATGCACAAGATTGGTTAGAAACCCTAATTGGACAAGAATATGCTTAGGGAGGACGAAAATGACCTAAATGTTCATCCAATGACACAAACACACCTATTGGATGCACACGATTGGTTAGAAACCCTAATTTGACAAGAATAAGCCTAGGGAGGACGAAAATGACCTAACTATTCATCCAATGACACAAATGAAATTATTGGATGCACAAGATTGGTTAAAAACCCTAATTGGAAAAGAATAAGCCTAGGGAGGACGAAAATGACCTAAATGTTCATCCAATGACACAAACACACCTATTGGATGCACAAGATTGGTTAGAAACCCTAATTGGACAAGAATAAGCCTAGGGAGGACGAAAATGACCTAAATGTTCACCCAATGACACAAATGAACTTATTGGATGCACAAGATTGGTTAAAAACCCTAATTGGACTAGAATAAGCTTAGGGAGGACGAAAATGACCTTAATGTTCATCCAATGACACAAACACACCTATTGGATGCACAAGATTGTTTAGAAACCCTAATTGGACAAGAATAAGCCTTGGGAGGACGAAAATGACCTAAATGTTCATCCAATGACACAAATGAACATATTGGATGCACAAGATTGGTTAAAAACCCTAATTGGACAAGAATAAGCCTAGGGAGGACGAAAATGACCTAAATGTTCATCAAATGACTAAACACACCTACTGGATTCACAAGATTGGTTAAAAACCCTAATTGGACAAGAATAAGCCTAGGGAGGACGAAAATGACCTAAATGTTCACCCAATGACACAAATGAACTTATTGGATGCACAAGATTGGTTAAAAACCCTAATTGGACAAGAATAAGCCTAGGGAGGACGAAAATGACCTAAATGTTCATCAAATGACTAAACACACCTATTGGATGCACAAGATTGGTTAGAGACCCTAATTGAACAAGAATAAGCCTAGGGAGGACGAAAATGACCTAAATGTTCACCCAATGACACAAATGAACTTATTGGATGCACAAGATTGGTTAAAAACCCTAATTGGACAAGAATAAGCCTAGGGAGGACGAAAATGACCTAAATGTTCATCCAATGACACAAACACACCTATTGGATGCACAAGATTGGTCAAAAACCCTAATTGGACAAGAATAAGCCTAGGGAGGACGAAAATGACCTAAATGTTCATCCAATGACACAAACACACCTATTGGATGCACACGATTGGTTAGAAACCCTAATTTGACAAGAATAAGCCTAGGGAGGACGAAAATGACCTAACTATTCATCCAATGACACAAATGAACTTATTGGATGCACAAGATTGCTTAAAACCCTAATTGGACAAGAATAAGACTAGGGAGGACGAAAATGACCTAAATGTTCATCAAATAACACAAACACACCTATTGGATGCACACGATTGGTTAGAAACCCTAATTTGACAAGAATAAGCCTAGGGAGGACGAAAATGACCTAACTATTCATCCAATGACACAAATGAACTTATTGGATGCACAAGATTGGTTAAAAACCCTAATTGGACAAGAATAAGCCTAGGGAGGACGAAAATGACCTAAATGTTCATCCAATGACACAAATACACCTATTGGATGCACAAGATTGGTTAAAAACCCTAATTGGACAAGAATAAGCCTGGGGTGGACGAAAATGACCTAAATGTTTATCCAATGACACAAATGAACTTATTGGATGCACAAGATTGGTTAAAAACCCTAATTGGACAAGAATAAGCCTAGGGAGGACGAAAATGACCTAAATGTTCATCCAATGACACAAATACACCTATTGGATGCACAAGATTGGTTAAAAACCCTAATTGGACAAGAATAAGCCTAGGGAGGAGGAAAATGACCTAAATGTTCATCCGATGACACAAATGAACTTATTGGATGCACAAGATTGCTTAAAAACCCTAATTGGACAAGAATAAGCCTAGGGAGGACGAAAATGACCTAAATGTTCATCCAATGACACAAATGAACTTATTGGATGCACAAGATTGGTTAAAAACCCTAATTGGACAAGAATAAGCCTTGGGAAGACGAAAATGACCAAAATGTTCATCCAATGACACAAATACGCCTATTGGATGCACAAGAATGGTTAAAAACCCTAACTGGACAAGAATAAGCCTAGGGAGGTCAAAAATGACCTAAATGTTTATCCAATGACACAAATGAACTTATTGGATGCACAAGATTGGTTAAAAACCCTAATTGGACAAGAATAAGCCTAGGGTGGACGAAAATGACCTAAATGTTCATCCAATGACACAAATGAACTTATTGGATGCACAAGATTGGTTAAAAACCCTAATTGGACAAGAATAAGCCTAGGGAGGACGAAAATGACCTAAATGTTCATCCAATGACACAAACACACCTATTGGATGCACAAGATTGGTTAGAAACCCTAATTGGACAAGAATAAGCCTAGAATGAACGAAAATGACCTAAATGTTCATCCAATGACACAAACACACCTATTGGATGCACAAGATTGGTTACAAACCCTAATTGGACAAGAATAAGCCTTGGGAGGACGAAAATGACCTAAATGTTCATCCAATGACACACATGAACTTATTGGATGCACAAGATTGGTTAAAAACCCTAATTGGACAAGAATAAGCCTAGGGTGGACGAAAATGACCTAAATGTTCATCCAATGACACAAATGAACTTATTGGATGCACAAGATTGGTTAAAAACCCTAATTGGACAAGAATAAGCCTAGGGAGGACGTAAATGACCTAAATGTTCATCCAATGACACAAATGAACTTATTGGATACACAAGATTGGTTAAAAACCCTAATTGGACAAGAATAAGCCTAGGGAGGACGAAAATGACCTAAATGTTCATCCAATGACACAAACACACCTATTGGATGCACAAGATTGGTTAGAAACCCTAATTGGACAAGAATAAGCCTAGGAAGGACGAAAATGACCTAAATGTTAATCCAATGACACAAATGGACTTATTGGATGCACAAGATTGGTGAAAAACCCTAATTGGACAAGAATAAGCCTAGGGAGGACGAAAATGACCTAAATTTTCATCCAATGACACAAACACACCTATTGGATGCACAAGATTGGTTAAAAACCCTAATTGGACAAGAATAAGCCTAGGGAGGACGAAAATGACCTAAATGTTTATCCAATGACACAAATGAACTTATTGGATAAACAAGATTGGTTAAAAACCCTAATTGGACAAGAATAAGCCTAGAGAGGACGAAAATGACCTAAATGTTCATCAAATGACTAAACACACCTATTGGATGCACAAGATTGGTTAGAAACCCTAATTGGACAAGAATAAGCCTAGGGAGGACGAAAATGACTAAATGTTAATCCAATGACACAAATGAACTTATTGGATGTACAAGATTGGTTAAAAACACTAATTGGACAAAAATAAGCCTAGGGAGGACGAAAATGACCTAAATGTTCATCAAATGACTAAACACACCTATTGGATGCACAAGATTGGTTAGAAACCCTAATTGGACAAGAATAAGCCTAGGGAGGACGGAAATGACCCAAATGTTCATCCAATGACACAAACAAACCAATTGGATGCACAAGATTGTTTAGAAACCCTAATTGGACAAGAATAACCCTAGGGAGGACGAAAATGACCTAAATGTTCATCCAATGACACAAATGAACTTTTTAGATAAACCAGATTGGTTAAAAACCCTAATTGGACAGGAATAAGCCTAGAGAGGACCAAAATGACCTAAATGTTCATCAAATGACTAAACTCACCTATTGGATGCACAAGATTGGTTAGAAACCCTAATTGGACAAGAATAAGCCTAGGGAGGACGAAAATGACCTAAATGTTCACCCAATGACACAAATGAACTTATTGGATGCACAAGATTGGTTAAAAACCCTAATTGGACAAGAATAAGCCTAGGGAGGACGAAAATGACCTAAATGTTCATCCAATGACACAAACACACCTATTGGATGCACAAGATTGTTTAGAAACCCTAATTGGACAAGAATAAACCTAGGGAGGACGAAAATGACCTAAATGTTCATCCAATGACACAATTGAACTTATTGGATACACAAGATTGGTTAAAAACCCTAATGGGACAAGAATAAGCCTAAGGAGGACGAAAATGACCTAAATGTTCATCCAATGTCACAAACACACCTATTGGATGCACAAGATTGGTTAGAAACCCTAATTGTACAAGAATAAGCATAGGGAGGATGAAAATGACCTAAATGTTCATCCAATGACACAAACACACCTATTGGATGCACAAGATTGGTTAGAAACCCTAATTGGACAAGAATAAGCCTAGGGAAGACGAAAATGACCTAAATGTTCATCCAATGACACAAACACACCTATTGGATGCACAAGATTGGTTAGAAACCCTAATTGGACAAGAATAAGCCAAGGGAGGACGAAAATGACCTAAATGTTCACCCAATGACACAAATGAACTTATTGGATGCCCAAGATTGGTTAAAAAGCCTAATTGGACAAGAATAAGCCTAGGGAGGACGAAAATGACCTAAATGTTCATCCAATGACACAAACACACCTATTGGATGCACAAGATTGGTTAAAAACCCTAATTGGACAAGAATAAGCCTAGGGAGGACGAAAATGACCTAAATGTTAATCCAATGACACAAATGAACTTATTGGATGCACAAGATTGGTTAAAAACCCTAGTTGGACAAGAATAAGCCTAGGGAGGACGAAAATTACCTAAATGTTCATCCAATAACACAAACACACCTATTGGATGCACAAGATTGTTTAGAAACCCTAATTGGACAAGAATAAGCCTAGGGAGGACGAAAATGACCTAAATGTTCATCCAATGACACAAATGAACATATTGGATGCACAAGATTGGTTAAAAACCTTAATTGGACAAGAATAAGCCTAGGGAGGACGAAAATGACCTAAATGTTCATCCAATGACACAAACACACCTATTGGATGCACAAGATTGGTTAGAAACCCTAATTGGACAAGAATAAGCCTAAGGAGGACTAAAATGACCTAAGTGTTCACCCAATGACACAAATGAACTTATTGGATGCACAAGATTGGTTAAAAACCCTAATTGGACAAGAATAAGCCTAGGGAGGACGAAAATGACCTAAATGTTCATCCAATGACACAAACACACCTATTGGATGCACAAGATTCTTTAGAAACCCTAATTGGACAAGAATAAGCCTAGGGAGGAGGAAAATGACCTAACTATTCATCCAATGACACAAATGAACTTATTGGATGCACAAGATAGCTTAAAACCCTAATTGGACAAGAATAAGACTAGGGAGGACGAAAATGACCTAAATGTTCATCCAATGACACAAACACACCTATTGGATGCACAAGATTGGTTAGAAACCCTAATTGGACAAGAATAAGCCTAGGGAGGACGAAAATGACCTAAATGTTCACCCAATGACACAAATGAACTTATTGGATGCACAAGATTGGTTAAAAACCCTAATTGGACAAGAATAAGTTTAGGGAGGACGAAAATGACCTAAATGTTCATCCAATGACACAAACACACCTATTGGATGCACACGATTGGTTAGAAACCCTAATTTGACAAGAATAAGCCTAGGGAGGACGAAAATGACCTAACTATTCATCCAATGACACAAATGAACTTATTGGATGCACAAGATTGGTTAAAAACCCTAATTGGAAAAGAATAAGCCTAGGGAGGACGAAAATGACCTAAATGTTCATCCAATGAAACAAACACACCTATTGGATGCACAAGATTGGTTAGAAACCCTAATTGGACAAGAATAAGCCTAGGGAGGATGAAAATGACCTAAATGTTAATCCAATGACACAAATGAACTTATTGGATGCACAAGATTGATTAAAAACCCTAATTGGACAAGAATAAGCCTAGGGAGGACGAAAATAACCTAAATGTTCATCAAATGACTAAACACACCTATTGGATGCACAAGATTGGTTAAAAACCCTAATTGGACAAGAATAAGCCTAAAGAGGACGAAAATGACCTAAATGTTCATCCAATGACACAAACACACCTATTGGATGCACACGATTGGTTAGAAACCCTAATTTGACAAGAATAAGCCTAGGGAGGACGAAAATGACCTAACTATTCATCCAATGACACAAATGAACTTATTGGATGCACAAGATTGGTTAAAAACCCTAATTGGACAAGAATAAGCCTAGGGAGTACGAAAATAACCTAAATGTTCATCAAATGACTAAACACACCTATTTGATGCACAAGATTGGTTAAAAACCCTAATTGGACAAGAATAAGCCTAAAAGAGGACGAAAATGACCTAAATGTTAATCCAATGACACAAATGAACTTATTAGATGCACAAGATTGGTTAAAAACCCTAATTAGACAAGAATAAGCCTAGGGAAAACGAAAATGACCTAAATGTTCATCAAATGACTAAACGCACCTATTGGATGCACAAGATTGGTTAGAAACCCCAATTGGACAAGAATAAGCCTAGGGAGGACGAAAATGACCTAAATGTTCACCCAATGACACAAATGAACTTATTGGATGCACAAGATTGGTTAAAAACCCTAATTGGACAAGAATAAGCCTAGGGAGGACGAAAATGACCTAAATGTTCATCCAATGACTCAAACACACCTATTGGATGCACAAGATTGGTTAAAAACCCTAATTGGACAAGAATAAGCCTAGGGAGGACGAAAATGACCTAAATGTTAATCCAATGACACAAATGAACTTATTGGATGCACAAGATTGGTTAAAAACCCTAATTGGACAAGAATAAGCCTAGGGAGGACGAAAATGACCTAATCTATCATCGAATGACACAAACACACCTATTGGATGCACAAGATTGGTTAAAAACCCTAATTGGACAAGAATAAGCCTAGGGAGGACGAAAATGACCTAAATGTTAATCCAATGACACAAATGAACTTATTGGATGCACAAGATTGGTTAAAAACCCTAATTGGACAAGAATAAGCCTAGGGAGGACCAAAATGACCTAAATGTTCATCCAATGACACAAACACACCTATTGGATGCCCTAGATTGGTTAAAACCCTAATTGGACAAGAATAAGCCTAGGGAGGACGAAAATGACCTAAATGTTCATCCAATGACACAAACACACCTATTGGATGCACAAGATTGGTTAAAAACCCTAATTGGACAAGAATAAGCCTAGGGAGGACGAAAATGACCTAAATGTTAATCCAATGACACAAATGAACTTATTGGATGCACAAGATTGGTTAAAAACCCTAATTGGACAAGAATAAGCCTAGGGAGGACGAAAATAACCTAAATGTTCATCAAATGACTAAACACACCTATTGGATGCACAAGATTAGTTAGAAATCCTAATTGGACAAGAATAAGCCTAGGGAGGACGAAAATGACCTAAATGTTCACCCAATGACACAAATGAACTTATTGGATGCACAAGATTGGTTAAAAACCCTAATTGGACAAGAATAAGCCTAGGGAGGACGAAAATGACCTAAATGTTCATCCAATGACACAAACACACCTATTGGATGCACAAGATTGGTTAAAAACCCTAATTGGACAAGAATAAGCATAGGGATGACGAAAATGACCTAAATGTTCATCCAATGACACAAACACACCTATTGGATGCACAAGATTGGTTAGAAACCCTAAATGGACAAGAATAAGCATGGGGAGTACGAAAATGACCTAAATGTTCATCCAATGACACAAACACACCTATTGGATGCACAAGATTGGTTAAAAACCCTAATTGGACAAGAATAAGCCTAGGGAGGACGAAAATGACCTAAATGATAATCCAATGACACAAATGAACTTATTGGATGCACAAGATTGGTTAAAAACCCTAATTGGACAAGAATAAGCCTAGGGAGGACGAAAATAACCTAAATGTTCATCAAATGACTAAACACACCTATTGGATGCACAAGATTGGTTAGAAACCCTAATTGGACAAGAATATGCCTAGGGAGGATGAAAATGACCTAAATATTCATCCAATGACACAAATGAACTTATTGGATGCACAAGATTGGTTAAAAACCCTAATTGGACAAGAATAAGCCTAGGGAGGACGAAAATAACCTAAATGTTCATCAAATGACTAAACACACCTATTGGATGAACAAGATTGGTTAGAAACCCTAATTGGACAAGAATAAGCCTAAGGAGGACGAAAATGACCTAAATGTTAATCCAATGACACAAATGAACTTATTGGATGCACAAGATTGGTTAGAAACCCTAATTGGACATGAATAAGCCTAGGGACGACGAAAATGACCTAAATGTTCATCCAATGACACAAACACACCTATTGGATGCACAAGATTGGTTAGAAACCCTAATTGGACAAGAATATGCCTAGGGAGGATGAAAATGACCTAAATATTCATCCAATGACACAAATGAACTTATTGGAAGCACAAGATTGCTTAAAACCCTAATTGCACAAGAATAAGACTAGGGAGGACGAAAATGACCTAAATGTTCATCCAATGACACAAACACACCTATTGGATGCACAAGATTGGTTAAAAACCCTAATTGGACAAGAATAAGCCTACAGAGGACGAAAATGACCTAAATGTTCATCCAATGACACAAACACACCTATTGGATGCACAAGATTGGTTAGAAACCCTAATTGGACAAGAATAAGCCTGGGGAGGACAAAATAACCTAAATGTTCATCAAATGACTAAACACACCTATTGGATGCACAAGATTGGTTAGAAACCCTAATTGGACAAGAATAAGCCTAGGGAGGACGAAAATGACCTAAATGTTCACCCAATGACACAAACGAACTTATTGGATGCACAAGATTGTTTAAAAACCCTAATTGGACAAGAATAAGCCTAGGGAGGACGAAAATGACCTAAATGTTCATCCAATGACACAAACACATCTATTGGATGCACAAGATTGGTTAAAAACCCTAATTGTACAAGAATAAGCATAAGGAGGACGAAAATGACCTAAATGTTCATCCAATGACACAAACACACCTATTGGATGCTGAAGATTGGTTAGAAACCCTAATTGGACAAGAATAAGCCTAGGGAGGACGAAAATGACCTAAATGTTCATCCAATGACACAAACACACGTATTGGATGCACAAGATTGGTTAAAAACCCTAATTGGATAAGAATAAGCCTGGGGAGGACGAAAATGACCTAAATGTTCATCAAATGACTAAACACACCAATTGGATGCACAAGATTGGTTAGAAACCCTAATTGGACAAGAATAAACCTTGGGAGGACGAAAATGACCTAAATGTTCACCCAATGACAAAAATGAACTTATTGGATGGACAAGATTGGTTAAAAACCCTAATTGGACAAGAATAAGCCTAGGGAGGACGAAAATGACCTAAATGTTCATCCAATGACACAAACACACCTATTGGATGCACAAGATTGGTTAAAAACCCTAATTTTACAAGAATAAGCATAGGGAGGACGAAAATGACCTAAATGTTCATCCAATGACACAAACACACCTATTGGATGCTGAAGATTGGTTAGAAACCCTAATTGGACAAGAATATGCCTAGGGAGGACGACAATGACCTAAATGTTCATCCAATGACACAAACACACCTACTGGATGCACACGATTGGTTAGAAACCCTAATTTGACAAGAATAAGCCTAGGGAGGACGAAAATGACCTAACTATTCATCCAATAACACAAATGAACTTATTGGATACACAAGATTGCTTAAAACCCTAACTGGACAAGAATAAGGCTAGGGAGGACCAAAATAACCTAAATATTCATCCAATGACACAATCACACCTATTGGATGCACAAGATTGGTTAGAAACCCTAATTGGACAAGAATAAGCCTGGGGAGGACGAAAATAATCTAAATGTTCATCAAATGACTAAACACACCTATTGGATGCACAAGATTGGTTAGAAACCCTAATTGGACAAGAATAAGCCTGGGGAGGACGAAAATAACCTAAATGTTCATCAAATGACTAAACACACCTATTGGATGCACAAGATTGGTTAGAAACCCTAATTGGACAAGAATAAGCCTAGGGAGGACGAAAATGACCTAAATGTTCACCCAATGACACAAATGAACTTATTGGATGCACAAGATTGCTTAAAACCCTAATTGGACAAGAATAAG